>JXCR01044329.1:142126-157260 GCA_002079205.1 Phalaenopsis hybrid cultivar
AAAAGTCAACTGTTTAAGAAATATATTATTACATGCATAAGAGATTTTAAGCTTACATACCGAGCTACTTCTCTAAACTAAAATAAAAATAACAACTAAACTATCCATGTGCTATGATTTCGAAGAGAAAATCAGAATCTGTGATGGAAAAGCACAAAAGGTAAGTTTGGTATTTCACCTTGTTTGGTTTCCAAGAGGGTTTTTCATTTGCAAAAATAAAGAAAAAAAAAACAGTTGTGAAGCCTATAGCTAAAACCATAATTCATCGTTGCATTATATTTTCACTAATAATCAGCAAACAAGCTGAGCAAATACAATATAACTCGTCTTCACAAAAATCATTTCAAGAAAAACTAAAAAGCCTTTGTTAAGTGGACAACTAATGTCCTCTACTTAATCTACGGGCAGGCACTGACCTTAGAATAAATTAAAATAAAAATTCCATGATCCATGCATTAAAATAAATCGCTAAATTAGCAATCATTTCATAATATTATTAACCAAATACGTTAGCATCATTATTCAAACATTCTATGTCAATATAGTTCTATTGTTGTACTCACATTACCTTTTAAAACTTGTAGTCCCTTGCAAGCATGATAGACACTGCCCATCATTACATGCTTACAATTTAAAAGATTTTCAATCTTAGTGACCACGTTTCCCACTACCATTGCCGGTCTCAAGCCCGAATGTGAAAAGTGGAGGATTGCATTAGGTAGTCGACAACCGGTATAAAACTTGTCGAAAAAAATCATGGCGTGAATCCTTTTGACTATTTTGTAAGTGCTAGGGCAACCCCTGAAAGGACGAGCTGTATGGTCTGAATACAGTGAAAAGTGTGCAAGGTTCGCTATACCGATGTCCATTTGTAGTGTCAAATAAGAAAGGGTTTTCACGTTACTAACGAATACGAGTAAAAAGTTAGTCCATGAAACTAATAATAGGATAGAATCTTGGACTATAGGTATTCTTACTGATAAATTAATGAAATTAGTTAATATTACGATTCATAGAAAGATAAATATTTTATGTATTCAAGAAACTAAATGGATTGGAGAAAAGACAAAGGAGATTGATAACTTAGGTTTTATACTTTGGTATTCAGGTAAGAGTCACACTAGAAATGGGTAAGTCTAATTATAGATAAGAGTTTGAAAGATAATTTTGGAAAAATTAATAGAGTTGGAGATAAAATTATAGTCTTTAAGATTATTGTTGATACTAAGATTTTTAATATTATAAATGCTTATGTTCATCAAGTTGGTTTAGAAATATGTTCTAAAGATAAATTTCATAATGACTTAGAAGACTTAGGGTCCGTTTGGGGCAGCTTATCGGGAGCGGTAGCGGTATGAAAAAGCTGCTGGCGTATTTGAAAAACACGTTTGGCCCAACTTATTGCTGCAGCTTCGACGTAGTTGAAAAATTTTGTTAATAGATGGAGAAGCGGGGAAGGAGCAGCGTCCTGCGTTAGCTTCGCGCGGTAGGGTGAAAAAATTCCTCGGTTCCCTAGGTCAAGTTCTGCCCTTCTCTGCATTCTTCGGCTCCCCATGTTACCTCTACAAGTTCCTCCCTCTTCTTCTTCTTCATAAGCCGTAACCTCTACAGGTTCCTCCCCATGGTAAGCCTCTCATTTTCCCCTTTTTCTCTCCTTCTCGGCGGAAAACAGGCAGCCCTAAAGGACAAAACAAAAAAAATCCTTGAGGAAGGATTCCTTGTGTTCGGCTTTCTTGCTCATTCAGAACTGTACTGTTGCCCAAGCTCCATTCGCCTCTTTGGACTTGAAAATACCTTGGTAAATACCTACAGGCTTCTTCCCTTCCATTAATTAACCACCTGCTTATTGATAAGCGTTGGTTAGGTTGGAATTTAACACTTGTTTAATGAATTGTGACACATTCAATGTACTTGGTTAAGGATGTTTAAAAGATTTGCAATATTAATGATTTAGTAGGTTTGATTTACTCGATAGTTACACTATTCCTTTTTTGTGAGAACTAATTGGACGCTTTATAAACTTTAAAGTGCACATTAATAATTATTGTGTATACCCACATATGCAAACCAGATTATTGCGAGATTTAAATATTTAATGCCTTAAATTCCTGCATATTCATATGTCTAAGTAATTTGAAATCTGGGTTCTTTCCATTTGTATTACTCTGCTTATACATTTAAAAGCTACATTAATTCTTTTTCTTTTATATCCATCAAAGATTTAAATGCTATAATTGTGAAATTTGGGTGTTAGGTGTGTAAATACGAATTGAATCGGATGGTAAAAAATGTAAAGGCTTGTTAAAATACTCAGTAACATTGGCTTTATGCATATCTGAAATTTATGCAGTTTGGTTTTATGCAGGTTGGCTTTATGCAAATCTGAAATTTATTTGAGTTGGCTTCTGTTTTGTGTATTTTATTTTTTTGAATTGATCTGTAACAGTTTGAGGCATTTGTTTTGTGCATTATTTCTCTCATACAGTTCTGTTGCAAACAATTTCACCAAACAGAAGCAGAATGGTCATTTATCCAGCAACAACTATCAATAAGCTATTCTGAATAAGCTTTCGCAAACAGCAAACTAACTTATTCTAATAATCTGCAGATTATCATATAATCAGAATAATCTGCTTATCAATATATTATAAATAATCAACAACTGCCCTCAACAGACCCTTAGTATAGATGATACCTCTTAAAGAAAGAATTTTGATTGGAGGAGATTTAAATAGACATGTTATAGAGTGGTAGAAGATTTTAGAAATATTTATGGTGGCTACGGTTGTGGAGTCATTAATGAAGAATGTAAAGCTATATTAGATTTTGTTTTAGCGTACATTTTGTTATTGTTAATATTTTATTTAAGAAAAGAGATGAGCATATTATTACTTATAAGAATGGATCTAATAAAACACAAACTGATTATTTTCTTATGAGAAGAAGAGATCATCCAGAATATAAAGATTCTAAGGTCATTCCAAGTGAGGATTTAAATACTCAACACTGATTATTATGTCTAGATTTTAAGATTAAGAGTTGTAAAATAAAAGATACTAGGAATGATCGTCATAGAATTAGATGAGGGTAAGTAAAATACACAAATAAAATTATTTTTATGAGTAATATTCAAGATTTCAAAATTTGGGATGTTCATAAAGAAGCAAATTCTACGTGAGATAAAGTAATAAAAATTATTAAACAAGTGTCAAAAGTTCTACTTGGAAAAATCAAAAGAAAAAATTTCTATTAATAAAAATAGTTGGTGATAGAATAATAATGTACAAGAAAAGATAAAATATAAGAAGTCATGTTAAAAAAATTGGTTTAAATGTAAAAGCTTAGAGAACTTAGAAAAATATCAAACGACCCGTAGGGAGTCTAAGAGATCAATCTGTGATGATAAAAATTGGTTTAAAAAAGGGTGAAAAGTCTGTTGGATCTGATGATATCTCAATTGAAGTGTGTAAATATTTAAGAGATTTGGAAGTTTCTTGTCTTACTAAACTCTTTAATATTATTTTAAAAATTAAAAAGATGCCCGAGGAGTGGAGAAATAGTATTTTGGTCCTCATTTTTAAGAATAAAGTTGATGTGTCATACTTTAAAATTAAGTTGAGAGGTTTGATGGTCCTCATTTTTAAGAAAAAAGCCCGAAGAGTGGATGCACAAGAGTGTATCAATTATAGAGGAATTAAGTTGATGTGTAATACTTTAAAATTATGGAAGAGGGTAATTGAACATAGGTTAAGACGTATTACAAAGCTCTCTCATAATCAACTTAGATTTATGCTAGGCAGGTTTACTATGGAAGCTATACATTTATTGAGAGGTTTGATGGAGAAATTTAGAGATAATAAGGAGGATATACATATAATTTTTATTGATTTAGTAAAAGCTTACGATAAGATTCCAAGAGATATCATTTGGAGAGTTCTTGAGAAGAAAGGTGCTGATATGACTTCTATTCAAGTCATTAAAGATATGTATACAAGAATTGTCACTTGTGTTCAAACAGAAGGAGGATTGGCCAAATATTTTCCTATTTCTGTTGGGTTACATCAGGGATCGGCTTTAAGCCCATATCTTTTTGCTTTAGTTACGGATGGTCTTATTGGATACTTACAGGAGGATGTACCTTGGTATATGCCTTTTGTTGATGGTATCCTTCTCATGGATAAGACGAGAAAAAAAAACTTAGAAAAAACTTGAATCAAGGAGGTCTACATTTGAGTCTAAAGGCCCTTGTTTGAGCAGAACTAAAACAAAATACATGCAATGTAATTTTAGTAGTAGTAGCTCTAGTGACAGAAATGTAACTATGGGTGATCAAATTATTAAAAGTTTTGAACGCTTTAGATATCTTGGGTCTATTGTTCAAAGTGATGGTGATATTGATGGGGATGTTTTTAGTAGAATTTAAGTTGGTTGGTTGAATTGGAGGAATGCTTCAGGCCTACTGTGTGATAGAAAAGTACCCCTTAGACTGAAAGAAAAATTTTATAAGATGGTGATGAGACCTGCAATGCTCTATGGCGTTGAATGTTGGTCTTTAAAAGAGAAGCATAAAACTAAGTTAAGTGTTGCCGAGATGAGAATGATTAGGTGGATGAGTGATTTTACACTTAGAGACAAAATGAGAAATGAATATATCCGTGATAGGGTGGGTGCAGCTCCAGTGACCGAAAAAATTAGAGAGAGTTGTCTTAGATGGTTTGGTTACATTAAACGTCGACCATTTGATAATCCAATTGAAAGAGTATATGTTTTAGATTTGACTTATGTTAAGAAAGGCATATGTAGGCCTAGGATGATTTGCGCATATTATATAAAAAATGATCTTAATTTATTAGAATTAAATGAAAATATGACACTAAATTGGACGCAATGGAGAAAAAGAATTCATGTAGCCGACCCCACCTAGTGAGAGTCGTCTTAGATGATTTGGTCACATTAAACGCCGACCATTTGATGATCTGATTAAAAGAGTAGATGATTTAGATTCAATTTTTGTTAAGAAAGACAGAGGTAGACTTAGGATGACTTAAGCATATTGTATGAAATTAAATGAAAATACGACACTAAATAGGACGCAATGGAGAAAAAGGATTCATCTAGCCGACCCCACTTAGTGGGATAAAGGTTTTGTTGTTGTTGTTGTTGTTGTGACCATGTTTCCCACAAAATTAGCAAAGCAACTCCAGTAACTGAAGCAACACAACCATTGTCGACGAGAACCATTGATAATCATTTCATCATATCACCGATTGTCTATCCTTACTCCCCATCCTCAACCACTCCCTACTCCAAATTCTTGCCTACATTGATGTAGATATTGAATCCTTTTCTCCTATTTCTTCGAATCCTCTTTTGATTCTTTTTTTCTCTTTCTTGCCTACCCAATATCCCTACCTTGCCATTAAATTATTCTCTTTGGGACATGGAGTTCAAGGTTCACAATGATTGACAAAAACAATAGATCTTTGCATTGCAAAATTCCTTTCTGCATTAAAATGTGTTTGCATAAACTATTAGTTAGATTTCGTGCCAATACGTTGGGGATTATAACGTTCTGAAGTTCTTCTTGCAATGAATTTAAGTTTCCATGCATTGTCTTCGCATGCAACATATACTATAACATTATTTAGCATTTATATGCATGATTTGCTTAAAGGTTTTTGTTAATTATGACAATTACAAATCTGCTACAAAAGTGAATGTAATTTAATTCGGTTCGTGCTCACAACTAAACAATTCATCAAAGCCAAAATTTCAGCTATTTTTACAATCCTTCTCAAGAATACGTCAGAATCAATGCTTCTTGTAGTTGATTGCTCAGGTTATAACAGGCTTCAACTTTTAGGAACATAGCAAAGGCACTTTTAGTGAATCCCCTACTTGTGATTCCATAACCACAAAATTGCAAAAAAAATAACTAGATATTGTGTTAGTAGCTCATATGGCTAGCCCTATAATTATTTCATCTCTTTCGAGAATTTTTTCTTGAAGTCAGTGCAAGTCTTTCGATACATCCTTTTTAATGGGAACTTAAAGACTTTGTGTTTCTACTCGGTAGTTATAAATGAACGTATGAGGAATGTACATAAAGAATGTAACAGTTCATAAAAAATTGTTTAAATTCATAAATCTTTCACGATTAAGTTCCTTGATATAGCATGAAACATGTAAATTTTTATAACATCCTTAAACAAGAATGAGACATATATTTTATAACCTCTCTCTCTCTCTCTCTTTCTCTCTCACTTTCTCTCGTTTTTTTTATCATTTTTGTTATTGGTTGGAAGGTTAATTAAACTTTGTCAAACTTGTCACAATTTAGTTTTTATTCTATCACATATGATTTTAACCGGGCGTTGTAGCTATGTGATACTTAAACTTTTAGTTATCAGTTTCTACTAGAAAAACATAATTCATTTTCAAAATTGAAATTATTTTCGTTTTTCATCAAAGATATGAATAATTGTTTTAGGTTTAAAAATTTTTCATACGCATTTTGTGTGTTTGTTGTATTATTTTTAGGTTATATGCTATATATAAACACTAAATCTATTGTAACCCTATGGATACTATTCATGATTAAAATTTAGCTTTCCTTCATCGATGCATTTTGATTAGATGAGCCAATGGTGTTTAGTAGCTCATTAATCTTAATAAAAACAAATATATGTTTGGAAGAACTAGGGTCTTTGTAAAGAGATTTCAATATTTAAAGTTTGCATGAATTTTTCTCCAAATAGATAAATTATCTGAGATTTGAAGAAAACCAAGGACAAAAAATTCAAGAGAACATCCATTGGAACTCAAGAGATCTTAGCGAGGTTATTGGAGTCAATAGAATAATTAGGTTGCCAAATCCTTTTAATAACAATTTGATCTCCCCTTTAACTCAATTTCTCATGAAAAAATAAATTTAGTAAATATTTAAAATTAATCAAAAACTAATTTTAACATTCTAAATAACTTAAAAATAGTTAAATATTTCCAAGCAAAAAAATTTAGGCTAATTCAATCTTTATTGCATGTTACCAAGCCTATGGATTTTGTGAAGCATAAAGTAAGAAATGAGTCGTAGAGGAGATGGGCTTGTACCACAATAATGTGTGGAGGAGGTTTTTTAAAGCAACTCGATTTATGGCAACACTGCCTTTCATGCTATTTTTGGCATCAATTATCTTATGAAATGCAAATCCTAATCTCACGAGACATTTGGTTCTTCCCTTCTAGTAAGCATTCATATTTCCTTGGATATATTGTAGCAATGGCTACAAAAGGAGTTCGATTTAGACATTTAAAATAGAAATTCAGATCTCCCTCATACCTCACTGATTTTCCTTCTTGGTAACTACTATTTCATTAGGGTCTTGGAAATTTCTTCGACGCATGCGAAAAGAACATTTGGTGGTGAGATGTGATATTGATTTTAAGTTTATTCTTTGTTTTGTATGAGGGTGAGCATAAAAATTAAGTGCCAACAAATGTTGCACTCGGATGTGTAGCACATTGGTTGGAAACAAAATGAAAAATCCCATTGTATCCAGTTAGAACGCTCACCCTGCCCGAAAAAAAAAGGAAGGGCTAATAAACACTCTTTAATTTTGTACAATATGATTGCGACTTCTTTGATAGTTGATTAGATCCTCACTTCTTTCGTAGGAGCATATACTTCACTAAAGTTAAATCATTTAAAACTTGGCATTACGCGTGCCGTGCATTCTCTCTTTATTTCTCTTTATTTTTGTTCTACTTTTTGAAGCATTCATTATCCTCAATCCTATTTGAAGCTTCCGAAACATAATTGGCACACTAATTATAGCAAACTTTAATTAAGCTATGCTCTTTTCAAAGTTCTTTTCCAGAAGACAAGAATACTACTTCGAGAAGAGAACACAACCATCTCGCTTGACTCAGTAGGCTTCCAAACTAAACGCTTCGATAATAGAAAAAGAACATTAACATCTGTAAAGAAAATAAAAGAACTGACAAAAATCCATCCGCCAGCTCAGGCTTCAACTCATTCCTCTCCAATTTGGCGCCAGAAACCTGAGAGAACCCAAACCCTAATTAATCCACAGAAATAAGCAACAGAGCAAAGAACTCGGAGTAGGTGAAGAGTGACGCGGTTACCAAAATGCTGAAATTTGGCTATTGAATCTAAAGAAATGAGAAAGGCTAAAATAGAAGAACCTGAATCGAGACGGCAGCCACGGAAGGTGCTGCAGGGAAGTCGCCTCCTGCTCCGGCGTCTTGCGACGGGGAGGCAGGAACTGCGCCGACGGTAGGTTGTGGGGACGACGGAGGTGGTGTCGCCATTTTGTAGGTTGAAGCCGAGCAACTTATTAGGCTACAGTGAACCAGGAGGCAGCGACTGCCAGTTTTAACTACTAGAGAAATATGGATTAATTTATCTTTTAGGATTAATTAGAAAAATTATTTAATAACCGTCCATCAATATATTAAATAAATAAATAAATAAAAATAGTGCCCGTAAAAATACATCTTTGTTGTGATGAACGGTAAAAATCAGACATCATATTCAATTCT
This sequence comes from Phalaenopsis hybrid cultivar, assembly GCA_002079205.1. NCBI lineage: Eukaryota > Viridiplantae > Streptophyta > Magnoliopsida > Asparagales > Orchidaceae > Phalaenopsis > Phalaenopsis hybrid cultivar. The sequence goes on from JXCR01044329.1 coordinate 150,689, forward strand.
GAATATGGTGCGCAATGACACGATAAAGATCGACATGACACAGAAAATAATTATTATTAAAAATATAAATTTACATACATAACACACAATTAGATCGGCTCGCCATAAATATCCTCAGGATGGGCAGGTTTGACTGTGAAAAAATAGCCACCCTGCTCGGCTTAGCCTGAGCCCGCTTTGACTTGTCAAAGCCCGACACAACCAAACCCGACCCGCCCACCTAAAATATTATCCGAATAAAAAAAATTCTCAAATTTTATTAGAATTTTTCTTAATTTTTTAATTTTATTATTGTTGATGGCATGTGATTAATGGGAGTGTAGCTAATCATATAGTTGGTGGATTATGAATTTGTGAGAAAAATATTACATCAGGACTCCTAACGTAGAGTTACGTTCGATGTCCAATGAAATCACGCCACGTGACGGTGACAGAAAAAAAAATAAATCTGTCCGGAAATATAAGAGAATATTCCTCTCGTGTTATTCATGTGTTATTGTGTGTTATTTAAGTGTTATTGATGTGTTATTTTGTTATTATAATATTAGGAATATTCTCATAACACAATAACACATTAATAACATATAATAACACTTGAATAATACGGAATAACACGAGGAGAATATTTCTGTGTTACCAGTCCGATTTTTCTTTTTTTCTGTCACCGCCACGTGGCGTGATTTTATTGGACTCCGAATGATTCTCTACGTTATGAGTCCTGACAAAATATGCACTTAAATTTGTGAGGGTAGCTAATCACATAGATGGTCGGCATTACATTTATCTAAGGAGGTGTTTGCAATGCTTGCAGAGCCAAGTAGAAGGCTACAAGCATTGCGGATTTGCTAAAATGGCATAGGATCAGAATTTCCTCGACGTAAAGATTTTATGACTTTATTGGTTTGATTGATAATATACGTACTAGAATTGAATGCTTTATAGAGATGACTACTTTCAATCTATGATATTTTGTTAATTATATTATTTTTCTTATATTCTCTTTTTCATCATGTCATTTGACATTTCATATGTAACTCGAGTTAATTAATGCAAATCTGGTCGTCATTTTTCCCTTTTACTGTTTAGAATGAATTATTCATTGTATAGGTTTTCTGCCTCATTTTCTATAACCAAATAATTTTTCTTTTATGGTCCGACCCGATATCTAATGTAGGTGGGCTTGGTTGAGTTTTTAAATAGAAATCGGGCCCAAATCCGGCCCAAGTCCACTTTGACTTGTCTAAGCCTGAGTAAGCCTGCCTCACATCAAACCCGACCCGCCCAAAGCATAGCTCTACACCCAATTCTTACGCACTTAAAATATAAATTAAAAATAAAAAACAAAAATGTTAGAGTTGATGTATCTTTCATATAATTTATTTTTATTTTAAAAAATAAATTAAATTGTATTTAAAAATAATTAAAATATATTAAAGGCTGTTTTGAATGTTTTTTTAAAATAATTATGTTAAAAATAAAAAAAACAAACACAAGAATGATCCCAAAAGGCCTAGTGATGTCCATGAATAATCTCATTAGCTTATTACATAAAAAATATAATTATATATTATCTTAAGGATTTAAGACCTCTTATTCAATTATTCATTAAAAGAAATAAAATGATGGCTAGTTTCATTACCAAATCTTTATGTATTTACATATCTAACACCTAAATTTTAATTTTTATATTAATGACAGACAAAATTTTCATATCATATCTAATATATCATAACTTTTAATCTTAAAAAGGTGAAATACACCTTTTCATATATATGTCAGGTGTTATATATGTAAAATTTGAAAATTTAGATGTTAGATATATAAATAAATAAATATTGAGGTGTTTGTATGTAAAGATTCCTTAAAATTTACATAAACATACATTTCTTATAATTTTAGTCTAAGAAATATTTTTAAAAAAAAATTAATTCATTATTTTAGGACGCAACTTCATTTTTTAATAATACTATTTAAATTGAACTCTTCTATGTAAGTGTCTCGTGTTGAATGCTGCACAACTTTTTAATTAAAAATGTCAGTGCATCATTAATGATAAACACACCATACTTTTTTAAAAAAATTACATTAGAACTCCACACGTAAAGTTACGAATATGTCTGATGATTCGATCATTTCTCATTTTCTTTGAAAGAAAATTTATCAAAGAAAAACCATCATAATTAATAGAAAACTGCATGCTAAATAAGAACTTCAGTCAATCCCTTTTTAGAGACGCCGCTCGACACTAGAGACTCAATCTTTTCACCAAAGTGCATGGGATGATCATCGTACCGACAATACATGACATTCACATCACAATCATTCCATCAAGACACTAGAGAAAGTCAACATACATTACAAAAATACTTCAATTATTTTATTGATTCTCTCTCTTAAGTATAAAAGGGATGGGGAGGGAGGCGGGAGGATTGAGGGGAGGACCTTTTCTTTCTTCTCTATTGTATGATAGATTTATATTTCTATTTTTCCCCTTTTCTCTCTCTGAAATCCTGTAACTCATGAAACCTCTGAGGATTTGCTTCCCTTCAACTTACAGAGATCAAAATTTAATATATTTCATTAGGTTCTCTCAAAAGGCTCTCATTCATCTTTCTTTCTCTACCATTCTCTCTATGATGCAAGGACCTTTACTGTTTTTTATGCAATTATGAATGATATGAGACCTACGTTTCAATAGGATTTAGCATCTTAAAAGGTATGGTGAATGTAGAGTTCATACACAAACTCGACAAAAGAGACCCTTCTCGTTTGAAGTCTGCTTTCAGAGAATGATGGTTTGTATCAGAGAGTTTGTGAGTCAGTGAATCAAGGAGTTGAGAGAACTAATGAGGAAAGAAATACATGTCGTGAGGAAAGCTTTATGAATCCATTCTTGGTCCTGAACGTAAATCAGATCATCAAGAACAGTGGCTCACAACCAAGTCATGTTCATAATAGGATCCACAACATAACAAGAACTACCAGGACAAGAGTTATCAAGATAGGAACAGCCGGGATGAGAGCCTCATACCCAGGACTTACCAAGTGTCGGAGTAAGAAGAGGTATCAACCTAATCTTTGAACGAGAAAGATTGCACATGAACGACATTGATCATTCAGAAGAAGAAAGATTTGTTGCAAACTCGATTGGAGACGAAAGAAGAAGTAAAGAGAAGAATGAGAAGACAAAGACTGGAAAAAAAACTCCTCGAGAGAGATTTTAGATATCGAGGCGTCGATGAAGTTTAAAATTTCTTCTCTGAAATCTTATGAAAGGAAATCTGATCCCATTGGCCACCCGGCTTCTTTTGAGTCAACTATTTGTGTGCTAAAGATAAATGACGCGTTAAAATATCGTTTAAATCTTATGAATTGTAAGAATCATCCATGCACTAGTTTAGCCACCAATAAGTTTAATTCATTACCTCTTTCAATGTATTCTAACAAATGTTCATGGCTCAGTCTTCTAGCATACAAAACCCTTCAAAAACCTTGCAAGCACTTCTGAAAATACATTAGGACTCCACTGAGAGCTTGAGAAACTTTATCACTCAATTTTAATAAGAAACATTGGACATTCAAGACATACAACCCAATATCGCTCAAACAACTCTAGCCCAAGGCATGCGTGAAGGACCATTTTGATACACACTTTGCTTATAGAAGTAAAAGATATTGGCAAAGCTCCTTGAGCTTGCAAATAATCATATCTTTGCAGAAGAATGTAAGTCTCTCCATGGACCTGTGCAACTACCAGATTCCTGCAAAAATATTGGAACAAATCTTATGTCATTCATCGAGACTAGAAGAGAAACTTTAGAAAGTGACAACTCTGAAACACCCATGACAAACACACTTGTCTTGATCAAATAAGTACATAGGAGAGACCGGTGAAAAATCAGAAAAGGATTGGAAGCTACTCCGACTTTCCCATAATTCTGGTGAAGTCACACTGTTGGGGAATTTTTATGTGTTGCCACACATCATAGAGCTTTTTCAAAGAACTCTATCTAGATAATCAAGAACAACATTTTGAAGAAAAATATATCTTTCTAAATGAAGAAAATATTATCTTAAAAAATGGGCCTAATCATCTGGATGATGAAAGCCTTTTTTAGTCTACGGAACCAAGTTTTTTTCCCTTAACTTACAGGTGTAAGACTAGGTTTATTTATTTTTGGGGTCTTGTTCCCTACAAGTGCAAGCCCTCATTGTTAATTGAATCTTTAAAGCCATGAGCCCTAAAGAAAATCTTGATTAATGTAATGAGTCAAATTTTTAGAGGTCGGACTTCATAACTAGAGTGATTGAAAGTAAGTAGAGGGTCCAAATTGGAAGGATTCAGCTCAAAGGAATGAGACTTACAATCTAATGACAAAGTATCATGGAAAAAGCCCAAATGAAGTTATTTAACTATCCAATGAAGGAGGTTTATACCCAAAGAGTGATGGTTGGAGAGTTCGAAAAAGGGAGATAATGAGTTTGAATTAATTAGGTGAAGTCAAAAGATAACTTAGGGATACTTGATTTGACTGATAAAGATGATTGGAAGCCCTAAGTTAAGGATATAGTTAATTAAGAAGGATTTCCATATGAGAGATGAAAACCTAGACTCTATAAAGAATTTTAAGGGGTGGACTAACCTAGAATTTGGGAATAATGTCCCTGGTCAAGATACTCATGACTTTCCATCATTCCAGAAAAATTGGTATCTGTCGACTATAACCAACTTCATAACGAAGAATCTCCCTTGAATGGAGAAGCATGGAAGATTCGTAGTTTCAAAGCTGTCTGAAAATATCTTCATCAATAATCATGGTGTTGACCTCATTTTTTGTTGAAGTCTAGTTTTTCCTCTTTAATAGCCTAGGGTCTAGCCATAAGAATTTTTTGTTGACTATTCCTAGAGGACTAGAAAAGGAACCATCACAATTAGAAATTCTAAACTCTTCTTTGCTCAACTTGAAGTTTCACATGTTGGTTTTAACCTCTAGCACTTAGTAGGTGGGGTCAGTATGGAGGAGCTCAAGGAGAGTCCCCATAGGATGGTCAATCCTTAGGACTAACATTGGGTGGTCCGGTCTTGATTAGGCTAGCTTACACATACTACACATTCTCACAAACCTTAAACCCTAAGACCACTTGCACTTGATTTGGTCTCTTGATTTCTTTTAGAAAGCTCATATGGATGGACCCAAACCCCTAGCCCTTGGCTAAGAAGGTTAGAATCGGCATATTGAGCATCCAAAATGAATCCTCATATGACTTCTATTGGTTTGGCATGGGTTCATGGCTTACTTGTCCATTATAGCCCAAAATCACCAAATTACCAAACTACCCATAGAACCTTAATTTTTGTCAAAAATCTCAAATTGACCCAAAATACTCAAAATTGTCCAAAAGTCATTTCAAATCACTAATCACTACCTAAATTGACCAAAATTTACCAAAATCACCAAATTTCCAAAATACCCCAAAAATTGCTAAAAATCANATACCCATAGAACCTTAATTTTTGTCAAAAATCTTAAATTGACCCAAAATACTCAAAATTGTCCAAAAGTCATTTCAAATCACTAACCACTACCTAAATTGACCAAAATTTACCAAAATCACCAAATTTCCAAAATACCCCAAAAATTGCTAAAAAACACCAAAATCATAACCCAAAATTTTCAAAAAATTCCAAATATTTCCAATTTCAATTTGTAACCATCAAATTGACCCAATTTGACCAAAAACTCCAATTTCCCATTAAAGGCCCAATTTCCACAAATTAGCCCCAATCTTGGACCAATTGACCACAATCTTGCCCAATTTCAATTCCAAACCAAAATTAAACATTCCTAATACTAATTAAAACCAAACACAAGTTCAATTTGATCTAATTGAAAGCCCAATTTCACCCAAATAAAAAAAAACCCCAATTTTGACCATATGTCTAAATCCACCAAATTAGCCTTCAAATTTATTTCAAAATCACTTGAAACCCTTTCCAAATTCCTCATGACATCTCTCTACACCAAATTCAACATTTAATTGACCTAAATTTTAGCCTAAATTCATCCTAATTTTAAAAGCCCAAGCCCACCACATGTAATTCCAAAAGCCCAAATCTAAAGCCCACATGATAATTTTTCTCTTCATCATTCATTTTATTCAATTCATTCCCTAAGTTTTAAATTCATGATCAAATCATTCCATATAAGGCCTTATAACAAACTTCAATAAAAATACCACATAAATCCAAAATCCCTTCTCATGAAAATTAGTCAAGCCAAAGACAAGTTTGTTTTCCGTTCATTTTTCTACTTTTTTTTATTTTTAAAGTAGTCGTCAGCTTGTCGATCGTCGTATAATTCTCTCATTTGAATGAATCTCCCTCCCGAACCATATAAATGATTTGAAGAGGAGAGAAACCGAATAAGAAGGGACATACAACAAAGATAGGTGCGATAAACTTCGCAAAGATAGGTTAAGAATGTTCGCTCAAACAAGATCGGGCGGAGACACCTTAAACCAATATCCGCGAAAGAAGTATCTACATAGACTACCCATAACCAGAGAGTCAG
>JXCR01044329.1:167964-210821 GCA_002079205.1 Phalaenopsis hybrid cultivar
ATATATATATAGGCTGTGAGGAGATGCGGAGAGAGGGAGAGAGAGGGTGCGTAGCCTTTTTTTTAGGATAATATATATTTTATAATGATATTATTATTATTATTATCTCTCCGCTTTCTTTTGCCGAACACGTCATCGTAGCGAACTTAACTTCTCCCCTAGATAAAATCGACATTCCGGACACATTGGTGAAACCCGTTTCGTCGTTTGGGATCGTTCAGACCACTTTTTTAGCTATTTTGAGTCAAAACGATAATTTGCGCATTTTTACCCCGCACGTGAAACCGTGGTCCAACGAGCGTCCATCCTAAGTGGAATCGACATTTCGGACTCACTCGCGTGGTCTGTTTCTTCGTTCGAGGTCGTTCAGACCACTTTTTCAGCAAACGATCCAAAATGATAATTTGTGTATTTTTAGCTCGTATTCGAATTGTTAACGACATGGACGCCCTACTTAAGTAATATCGACGTCCTGGACACACATGACATCAACAAAAAATGATGCCAATAAAGTCATGAAGCCATCTCCAAGCCANAGATGCGGAGAGAGGGAGAGAGAGGGTGCGTAGCTTTTTTTAAGAATAATATATATTTTATAATGATAATATATTATTATTATTATTATTATTATTATTATTATTATTATTATCTCTCCGCCTTCTTTTGCCGAACATGTCATGGTAGCGAACTTTACTTCTCTCTTAGGTAAAATCGACGTTTCGGACACATTGGTGAAACCCGTTTCGTCATTCGGGATCGTTCAGACCACTTTTTTAGCTATTCGAGTCAAAATGATAATTTGCGAGGTGGAGTGGGCCGAGAAAAAAAAGAAGAAGAAGAAGAAAGAGAAAAAAATAATAATAATAAAATCAGAAGAAGGAGAAGAAGAAGAAGAATAAGAAATAGGAGGAGAAGAATAAAAAATAGGAGAAGAAGAAGAAGAAAGAGAGAAATAAAAATAGAAATAAAAATAAAAATAAAAAATTCGGAAGAAGGGAAAGAAGAAGAAATAGAAGATGAAGAAGAAGAGGAAGAAGAAGAGGAGGAAGAAGAAGAAATATAAGATGAAGATGAAGATGAAGAAGAAAAAAAAAATTAAGAGAATAAGAAGAACAAGAGGCACAAATTGGAGGAAAGTCAGCGGTTGGGAGTTTTTTCGGCGAGGTAGAGGGTGTCGCCGGCCTCCTTCGCCGGCGAGGAGAAGTCGACGACGGAAGCTAGGGCACGGAATGCCCTTTTCGCGAAGAATCGGAGAGGGTCGCGATGGTTTCGCGAAGCAANTAAAGTCATGAAGCCATCTCCAAGCCATATGCAAGCCATATGAGTCATGCTCATGTCATCATGATATCTTGGGAAAAAGGAGGATCCTGTTTAGTGGTCCCCTCACACATGATTAACCACTCCCATGACTCACTTAAGCACACCATTGGCTCTAATCCACTTGGATGGGGACTTCACCATGCTAACCTAACTAAAGCATCTGATTTCCCTCAGCACCCAAACCTTCCTTAGTGGATGAGCCCAACCCCAAAATGACGTTCCCCCATCCTATTTTAATTCAACACCTTTACACATGAACAACTCTAATTAACGTCACCAAAACCAAGCCCTGGGCTCACTGAGTCAGATGGTGACCTGAGTCTGACCGGCCGACCACCTTGGCTACTAGAAAACCAAAATTCAAGAGCCCCACCTAGGCTAACACCCAAAGTTGAACCCATCCAAGCTGGCTCAACCCAATTGGATTGTTGCTTCTTTCTTCCCTCCACCTAACAAGCCAGAGCCACCTACTGGTTGGCCCAATTGTAGCCTCTAAGCCCCCCTATTTAAACTCACCCTCCACGACCAAGAGGAAAGAGCTTGAAATTCCTTGGGGAGACTGCCAAATTGATCCCAAAGCTTCTTCAAGACCCACTAAGTTCAATCCAACCATCCTCAAGCCCTCAAAACCACTATTTGAGCTCAATTTTGGAGCTCAAAATCAAGCCCGAAATAGGACATCCCTCTAGACTTCACCAAATTCAAATTAATTGCATCCACATCATTCTCTAAGTGAGAGAAGAAGATCCCTTATAGAAGCCCCATCACTAGACCACCATAAGGTGGACTTAGATCAACACCCCAAATTGGCCTTTGTCGAAATCATACCTAGGTATTTCACCACCGCTTGAGGATTCATCCAGGAGCTCTTTGGACTCAAGGCAAGCTTTTGGAAGCACTCAATTGAGGCAACACCTGTTGGACAAAGGTATTGAACTCTCCCCTTAAACCGAGCTTCATTTAATTCTTCATACTTATAGACTTGATTTAAGACTTAATCAACCGTATGAATATATTCTCCTAGTCAAATTAAGTTTATAGGAACAAACTGCACTTAATTTAGTTCATTATCGAGAGAGATATTAAGGTTTAAAGTTGGACGACTCACGGGTTTGGTCCATCGGGGACGATGACGGAGGACCGTTCGATCGAGCGTGTATCGAATGGGGGNACACACCATTCTCTAAGTGAGAGAAGAAGATCACTTATAGAAGCCCCATCACTAGACCACCATAAGGTGGACTTTGATCAACACCCCAAATTGGCCTTTGTCGAAATCATACCTAGGCATTTCACCACCGCTTGAGGATTCATCCAGGAGCTCTTTGGACTCAAGGCAAGCTTTTAGAAGCACTCAATTGAGGCTACACCTGTTGGGCAAAGGTATTGAACTCTCCCCTTAAACCGAGCTTCATTTAATTCTCCATACTTATAGACTTGATTTAAGACTTTAATCAACCATATGAATATATTCTCCTAGTCAAAATAAGTTTATAGGAACAAACTGCACTTAATTTAGTTCATTATTGAGAGAGATATTAAGGTATAAAGTTTGACGACTCACGGGTTTGGTCCATCGGGGACGATGACGGAGGACCGTTCGATCGAGCGTGTATCGAATGGGGGGCTTTGATTGCGTCAGACGGAAGCACAATACGTAAAAGGTGGGCTAACTTAGATGGCAGCGCCCAACCCCACGACGACACACTTCTGTTCGACGCGTACGATGATGAGTATGATGAGTAGAAAAATAGAATTTTACTTAATTTATTTAATTGACTAGAACTTAAAAAATGCATATCTTGGTGTAGAAAAATCNTGACACACTTCTGTTCGACGCGTACGATGATGAGTATGATAAGTAGAAAAAATAGAATTTTACTTAATTTATTTAATTGACTAGAACTTAAAAAATGCATATCTTGGTGTAGAAAAATCACAAAAATAAAATAAAAATATAATTTTGCTCAGTGACCAGAAAAAAATAATTTGAAAAAGTTTTTATGTTTGTTTGATGCATGTATGATTTTGTTGCATCAAATTTTAATGTCGCAAGTGTAGGATGTTCACTCGAGCGTTATAGAACCTTGCTTGATGCATGTGTCGAATCTTGTAGTGTGAGATATCCATTTCAAACCTTTCGACGCGTGTTGAGGGAAAGCATGTAGCCGGGGTCATTATACTAGGCTTTGGTCTTCGCTTACGAAAGTCGGTCGACAGTTGGTGCGACAAACGACTTTGAACGGGTCGAAAAAAAAATTATTCGTCGCGACGCGCGCGAATTTTACTCGAATTGCTCTGATTGTCAGCGAAGTTGTCCAGTTGATCCCGGACGATGAAGCTGACTGCACGATCAAGTTTGAAACGTTAATTTTACCTATAAAGGATATATGTTGCACAACGATTCCGAGTGCCGGCTTAAAATGTTCAAATTAATTTTTTTTCTGCCCGATCATAAAAAAAGTGGTCCGACCGACCCCAAATGACAAAACCGGTTATGCGATCACGTCCGAAATGTCTAGTTTACCTAAAAAGGACCCTCATTTCATTGCGAGGACATATTCGTGTGAAAAATACTTGAGGGATAGCAATAATAATAATATTATTATAAATTATAACGTAATATATATATATATATATANCTCTCCGCCTTCTTTTGCCGAACACGTTATCGTAGCGAACTTAACTTCTCCCCTAGGTAAAATTGAAGTTCCAGACACATTGGTGAAACCCGTTTCGTCGTTCGGGATCGTTCCGACCACTTTTTTAGCTATTTGAGTCAAAATGATAATTTGCGAGGTGGAGGAGTTGGCCGAGAAAAAGAAGAAGAAGAAGAAGAAAGAGAAAAAAAAATAATAAAATCGGAAGAAGGAGAAGAAGAAGAATAAGAAGAAGAAGAAGAAATAGGAGGAGAAGAATAAGAAATAGGAGAAGGAGAAGAAGAAAGAGAGAAATAAAAAATAAAAAATAAAAAATTCGGAAGAAAGGAAAGAAGAAGAAGAAGAAATAGAAGATGAAGAAGAAGAGGAAGAAGAAGAAGAAATAGAAGATGAAGAAGAAGAGGAAGAAGAAGAAGAGGAGGAAGAAGAAGAAATATAAGATGAAGATGAAGATGAAGAAGAAGAAGAAAAAAAAAAATTAAGAGAATAAGAAGAACAAGAGGCACGGATTGGAGGAGAGTCGGCGGTGGGGAATTTTTTCGGCGAGGTAGAGGGTGTCGCCGGCCTCCTTCACCGGCGAGGAGAAGTCGGCGACGGAAGCTAGGGCACGGAATGCCCTTTTCGCGAAGAATCGGAGAGGGTCGCGATGGTTTCGCGAAGCAGNCGAACTGGAAATGTGATGTTTAAAATTTGATGATCAACCAGGTAATAATCGAAGACTGAAAAAGTTGGCGTAACAAATAATAAAATTATTTTAATATAATTTAAATAATATAAAATACTTGTTTTTTGTTAATTTTATTAATAATATTTTAATTTGAGATATTTTATTTTTAAATAATTTGAATGATATTATAGATTACAATTTTAAGAAATATTGTTTTTCATTTTCAGTTTAAATGTTTTTTCCAGCCATCTGAATAAAACCAAAAGTTTACACTTAGATAATATTAAAACTAATCAGCTCTTTAAAAATCCAACTGGCATGCACATTCATCGATTTAACTCTGATTATGGGAAAAAAATTGCGTACGTAAGACGTACGCAGAGCTGCGTACGTCTGTAACCTAAAAATAGGTTACAAGGAGGGTATTGGGACGTTATAACTGCGTTATACCCTCTGTAACATTCTTGTAACATGCATGTACATTCTAGTAAGTTTCGCGTTTCTGTTTTCATATTTCTGTATGTTACAATAAGTTAGATAGAGGTTACAAGGGGTATAACATAATTATAACCCCCCAATACCCTCCCTGTAACCTATTTGTAGGCTATAGACTTATTGCGTACGTCTTACGCACGCAAATTTTTCCACCGATTATGACCATTGGAATCCTAATTGACACAAGGCTTCTTTTAAAGCAAACTAAAATTATGAAATAATCCTCAATGATTTTTATTTACCATTATACCAAATAATTCTTACATGTTTACAAATACAACACCTAAATCTTCATATTTACATGTATATCATTCAGATTTTTAGCATCACATAAAAAATACCACCATCACTAACTTTTTAAAACTGAAATACATATTTCCATACATAAGTTTATGACATCAAGATGTTCTAAGCGTAAATATCAAACTTTGAGGGTTGTAAATGTAAATACATGAGAATTGTGTGGTATGTAAATTTCCCACAAAAATAAAAAAAAGGTTTCAATGTATAACCAAGGATTTAAAATTTAAGTTAATAAATAAATTTGCAAGGCAGTCATAATGACATTTGCAAATTACAAAATGATTCTGAGGAGCATATTTCTACATTGGCATAACTCTAAGGCAGTCATAATGACATTTGCAAGTTACAGAATGATTCTGTGGAGCATATTTCTACATTGGCAGAACTCCCAAATTTTGCTTCAGCAACTGCTGCTAAATTGATGCTTCCTGTACTGTGGTGAGCAATGTGGTCTCAGCCTCTGTGGAAGATGGAAATCCATTTTGATCCTGTGAGTTCTGAATTGGATCAGCAAATGATCTTGTGCATGGCCATCTAAATAAGAAGAAAATAGGGGGGGTATTTAGTAAAATACATAAATTACATTATTTAAATTATTATACTCTTACCTGCTTGACTTTATGATGACATTGTCTACTCTAGTTTCATGATCAAATATGTCCACTGCAATGTGAAAAGGAGAAGTCATGATAAATATTAAGCAAAATATTAAAGTTAGGAATCATTTATTTTTGTAAAAGTAACATCATTTATCATCATCATCATTGGAATATTTTATGAAGTATAACTTTCAACATATTATTTACAAGCATCAACACTTAGAGAAACATTGATTACACTCCCAAAAAATCTTATAATTAAACTCAGAGAACAGCCTAAACAAATTTTTTCAAGCAGAAGAATCTGACGCAACATTAAGCGTCGATCATTTTGACGGACAAAATTAGATAAAGTCGTCTTAGAGGTTTGGTCATATTAATTGTGACCATCAGATGATCTGATTAGGAGAGTAGATGTTTTAGATTCGACTTATGTTAAGAAAGACAGAGATAGACCTAGGAAGACTTGGGCTTATTGTATAAAAAATGATCTTAATTTATAAAAACTAAATGAAAATATGACACTAAATAGGACGCAATGGAGACAAAGGATTCATGTAACCGGCCCCATGTAGTGGGATTAAGGCTTTGTTGTTGTTCTTGTTGTGCGATTTTTATTTTGTATTTTGGGGCATTTAGATACATACCACACAATAACTAAACTTTAAATTTTTACATCAATAACACCCAAAACCTTTATATCACAAAAAATAACACTATTACTAACTTTTAAAAAATAAAAAATACACATTTTAAAGCAAAAGTGATATAATTGTTAAGGAAGATTTACATCCATACCATTCAATTCCTACATATTTAAATATCTAATACCAAAATTTACACATGTTTTTACATACATGCTATCTTATGCATGAAAAGATGTATTTCATTTTTTAAAGATTAAAAATGGTGCTAATTTTGACGTGATATGAAAATTTTAGGTGGTCTAAATGTAAAAAAGTAAACTTTAGGTCTTAGATATGTGAATACATAAGAGTTGGGCGATGTGTATATAAATACCACAAATTAAAAAGGCGACTTGAGGCAAGTACTAAAATCTTGAGAATGAAGAGGATTGAAGTAGGCAAGCTGATGCAGTTCATAAAAGGAGAACTAATGCTTTCGAATTTTCATCATTCTGTCTAGCTTCAAAAAAAATGGCAACAAAGAATTAAATGTTAATATTTGTTATAAAAGTGCTTGCAAAGTTGGAAAAAATAATTATGCTTCTTCCAGAGTAATTAATAAATCTTAACATATAAATTTGTCATCATAAAACATGGATAAAATCCATGCAAATGAGATGGACTCTAGAATAAGATGAATAAATTAGTTTGATAAGGTGCTAAATATGAATTTGAAAGCAGCTGCAAAGGGAGAGAATCCATAACATTGATAGTATGAGCATGAAATTAAAGCAAATTAGAGCTTTTTCAAATTATCATTTTTAGAAATATAGCTCAATATGTTAAGCAAAATATGGATCCTTGGGATTGAGGATGTCGCTTGTGATCTAGACTTAGGATCTTTGGGATTGAGATTGTCAGAAGACGGAGATAGTGAGGAGGATGAAAGATTGGAACTTCTGGGAAAGATAGATCCTGAAATTCTGGAGGTCCGGGTCGGGCTCATATAGAGAGCTAGCGTCTCGACTGGAGGCACTACTTCAACACGTGTTACACAAGTGAAGCTAGATCTCCATCATGTGGATCTGAAGCCCGATGGATCGACCACATATCTGAGTGGTTGCGTCAGGCCGAGACTGCTGTTGTAGGTAAGAGACTAAAGGGATATTTGACCGAGGACAAACTAAAGAATGACAGTGCTGAGGGGGATAACTGATGGACAACAAACTTCTTAATCTACACTTAGCTACTCAACTCGATGGTTCCGTCAATTGCATCCTCAGTAGAAAACATCGAAAGGTGAGGGACATCTGGGCAAAGCTGAAGAGGATTTACGTTGGGACAGAGAACCCCATGAGGGTATTCCAGATTCAAAGTGAGATAGAAGCAATAATACAGGTGATAGATCGATTTAGAAATACACCATATATCTGAAGCAGTTGTGGGGTAGATCTTGATCATTTCTCATCGATGTTGAGCTGTGATGATCCAGAGTGCAAGAAAATAGAAAATCTTTATATGGATGAGAACTATACAGTTTCTAACTCGTCTGAACCCAACCTTTGATCAGAGAGGACCGGTCCTCCTAGCTCAAGCGACTGTCCCTTCACTAAATGAGGCAAGTGCAGCGGTAATACAAGAAGAAAGTCGCATGTCTGAGCTGAGTGGATTTCCAGGTGCGCAATTAGCTTTGGTTACCTCGAGCTTAAATATGATAGATATCCAGAGGGAGACTCGCAAGTGCTACAACTGTGGTGAAGTTGGGCACCTGAGCAAAACCAGTCCAAGGCCACCTAAGGAAAGAGACAGGTGAATGTAGATAGAGTGGAGACCGTGGTGGTCAAAAAGGTAAAAAAAAAGAGCAACCAAATAAATCTGATGGTAATAGATGAGGGAGATGTGTGGTTTTTACTGAGGATCATGAGTGTGAAGTTGCTGAAGAGGAAGTAAAAAACAACAAGACATGGAGCTGAAAATGCTACCAACCAGTCGTTATCAAGGGATAACATTGCCACTTATGCTCATTCTGGCAAAGGTACTTATAATACACACGCTCTTGCCTCTATTTTCACCACATGGTCATCAGAATGGATAGTAGATTCTGGTGCATCTCGACATGTGACAAGTATTGCTAGAGAGTTTTCTTCTTATACTCCCCTAGCAGTAACATAAATCATCTAGATTTTTGATGGTACAACACAGCCTATTGCCATTAAAAATAAAGTGAGGGTACTAATAATATGACTTTGTCCACTCTTTTGCATGTTCCTTCTTTTGTAATAAACCTAATATCCATTAGTGTAATTATTTTTCAACTAAAATGTGTTGCTTCTTTTGATATTCCTAAGGTGCTCTTCCAAGAGAAAGGGACGAGCCAAACACTTAGGACTGGAACGTGGCATAGCAGACACTTCGACTGGGAGGGGACAAACTAAGCTTTGTCATCCATGATGAAGAGTGTTGGAGTAGGAGAATCTAGGAGTGTGGAGGGTGTGTTGATGCTACATCATAGATGCAGGTGACACCCTTTATGAATCGGTTTTATCCTTTTTTGTATGAAAAGGCAAACAAACAAAAGGTTGTTTGTGATGCTTGCAAGTTTGGCAAGCTTATGAGGAGCACTTATATCAGTTCTAAGAATAGGAGTTCTGGTATTTTTAACTTGAAACATTTTGATGTTTGAGACATTGTTCTACAAGTTCCATGAATGGTTATCGATATTTTGTGACCTTAATTGATTGATTTTCTCGTGTTACTTGATAATATTTGATGTAAAAAAGGGTGAAGTGTTTGCTTGCTTTAAGCACTTCCACAAAGACAGTTCAGACTCAATATGGTGTAGTAGCGAAGGTATTGAGATCAAATAATAGAATAAAGTATACCAACAAAACATCTGGAAAATACTTATCAACCCAAGCGATATAACATCAAACCACACATTCATATATGTTGACAAAAAATGGAGTGGCATCAAGAAAGAATAGTCACCTTATAGAGGTAGCCCGACACATGATGATCACAATGAATATCTCAAAACACTTATGGGGCAAGTTATTTTGCCAACAGCTCAATTGATCAACAGGATGCCCTCAAGGGTTTTGGATTGAAAGTCTCCTTGTCAAATGTTTAAAGAAGATAATAGCAGTATCCTCTCATTAAAGGTGTTTGGCTATGTATGTTTTGTGAATGATGACAGACCATCAATACGAAATCTGGTTCCCATAGCTGTGAAATGTGTATTTGTATGTTATTCTGCAGACCAAAAGGGATATATCTGCTAGAGCTTGATAAAGAAGAGACTATTTGTGAGTATAAATGTGTCACTCAGAGAATTTGAATTGTACTACACCCAGAAGGTGATCTCACCTTTCGTGACTCACCATATACTGAAGATATGAGAAAGGGGGTTGAGTAGCAATGGTGAGAGAGTGGTACAGGTGAGAGTAATGTCTAGTCCTATGATGTGAGACGAATCAATTAAGGAATCGGAAAATGAGGAGCGAAACTATAGATGGTGGGATTCGGGCTGAAGGTGAGATAAGAGTGTATGCGCGAAGAAGCAAGCAAAATGAGGGAACGATGTCTGCAGTACCACTTATGCCAGCTAGTCTCTTATCCCCGTCTTCCCCGACTCTTGAGATACCTACACCATCCTCCTCTGACTCATAACTCTCAGGTGCTACGATTCCTCCTCCTAAGCCCCCAAATTTAAGGAGGACCTCTCACAACAATGCGAACATCATCCAAATCGTTTAGGATGAGAACATGATATTGATAACTTTGTTTCATATTCTAACATATCACTTTTGCATGAACATTCATTGCATCTTTGGACAGTCTTTATGCCTAAGTTTTGGCAGATTGCTGAGGATCATCCTAAGTGGAAAGCAACTATGTATGAGGAGCTTGGAGCTCTCAATAAAATCAAATATGGGAGATAGTGCCAAGCCAACCGGGAAAAAGACAGTTGGGTGCAAGTGAACATTCAACACGACTGGTGGCAAAAATGAAAAGTCAGTCATATGACATTGACTATGATGAAATATTTGTCCCAGTAATAAAGATGAGCACATTGAGAATATTAGTTTCTTTGGCAGTGAATGATGCGTGAAGGTTACACCAACTTGATATGAAAAAAACATATTTTTCATGGTGAGTTACTAAAGGAGGCATATACGGAGATATCACAAAGATTCAGTACAGTCAAGACAGTGAGCAATGTGTGTAGGCTCATGAAATCATTATATGACTTGAACAGTCTCCTCGAGTTTGGTTTGACAAGTATTAAAAGACTATGGTGGGCATGAGATATCAACAAATCAATGCAGATCCTATGGTGTTCGTTCGACAACATGAAAGTCACACCACTATACATATTGTGTATGTTGATGACATCATTGTCACCGGTGAAGATGAGATATAGATTATCCAACAAAAGACAAGATTGGGCAATGAATTTGACATGAAGGATCTTGGACAGTTCATATACTTTCTTGGGATTGAAGTGGCCTGTGGACCTGAGCGGATGGTCTTGTCACTTGTCTCAGAGAAAGTATGTATTAGATCTCACGGAAATAGACATATTGGGGTGCAAACCTACAATATCTCCAATTGAACAGAAGACAAAATTGAGCACAGAGGCAGGAGAACTGGTTGATCGTGAGAGATGCTAGAGATTGTTGGGCCGTCTGATCTATCTGTGTCACACCCGAACCGACATCTCTTTTGCAGTGAGCATGGCGAGCCGCTACATGCATGATCCAAGGAAGGGTCATATGGATGCAGTATATTAGATTCTAAGGCACCTAAAGAGTGCACTAGGGCAAATGTTTATCTTTAGGAAGAATGAACATGTAGACATTGAGGGCTTTTGTGATGCTGACTAGGCGAGCTGTGTAGATGACAGAAGATCCACCTCAGAATGATGCATGTTTGTAGGGGCTAAGTTTGTAACAACAAAGTCAACAACAGAGGCAAAGTACAGGAACATGGCCTTAGGAGTTGACGAGATGATGTGGTTGAGAGCCTTGTTGGCCGATCTTAAGGTGGACCAAGGAATTCAAATAAAGTTACGATGCAACAACAAGTCAGCAATCAACGTTTCCAACAACCCGGTGCAGCAAAGAACCATACATGTGGTGACCGATAGATTCTTCATCAAGGAAAAAGTTGAATAACGAGCTACTGTAGCTAAGTCATGTAGCCACTAAAGATCAAGTGTCTAACTGCCTTACTAAAGGACTTAGTTCATTAGATTTGACTAGATTATGAGACGAGATGGTCTTACTGGATATTTTTTGCTCATCTTGAGGGCTAGTGTTGAGAATTAGACCTTAGTTAGGGTTATATTGGTAAAAAGGGAATATTGAAGAAGTCTAGGAGTTTATTTGTAAAACATTGTAATACCGAATTTAAGCCCACTTATAAATTTACAGACAAGACTTTGAACAATTCTTTCATTACTTAGTGTTTTTGGGGAGGGGGTAGTCTTTTGCAAGTTGGAGGTTAACAGAGTGATAAATTTGAAGGTATATGAAAGTTCTAGTTATGCAAATATACTAATTAGGTGTTGGATATGTAAACTAGGAAGTTTCAAGTGATATGCATGTAAATAGCCCTAATCACAAATGTGAAAGCCCTAACGAAAGACTCATAATTTGCCCCAATATTTAAGGATATAGTTAAAGCTTCAAATGGAATTTTTAGTGAATGGAAGCTTAATTTGATTAAAATCTCCTTCCTAAGACCTTTAATGAAACAAATAACAATAAAAAAAATAGTGTCAAGAAAAAGATGAGTAGCTACTAGTCTCATAAATCTATCGCAGTACTAATATAGCATTTTCACCTTATTTAAATTTCACAAATTATTGACTCGATTGATTCATCCATTCATTAAATGATAAAGATAACCTTTTAGGATCATATTTTAAGTCAACTGAAGTTTCATTGGCAACTCTTCACCAAAGTAATCGAGCATGTCTCACCTATTTTAATTCAATAAAATTTAAATATTGTAATATTCAAAACGTTATTTTAAATTATTGATCCAGCTTTAAATTCCTCAAGATTATATTTCCTATCGAATATAGGAGTATAGCTTAAATTCACATATAGTCATGTTCAATTCAGTTAGAGCAATGACAACCGGTTATTTTAATCCAAATAATAATGATATAGAAGTAAAAAAATAACAAGTTTACAATAAAGCTACGAACAAAAATAAAATTCAGTAGCAATTAAGATTCACACTAGAAAACAAATCTATCACATATAAACTTAAACTAACTTCAATCATGTACACAAACAAATCACGTAAAAATTAGATAAACAAAACCTCATGACCAAATACATTGAGATTGATAGACATTATATCTCTGAAAAAGGTCAATGGTGGCATTATATAGTTAATCTACGTTGCAACTTATCTTCAACTTGCTGATGTCTTAACTAAATCTCTACCTCCATGCAGCTTCATTGAATTGAATATCAAGCTGGGTTTTTACAACATCTATGACCCAACTTAAAAGAGAGGGTGAAATTCTATCACTATTAGGTGGCCCAAGGTGCCGACTATATGGGCCCCACAGGTTCAATTTGTGGAAGCTATTGGAGGGAGTTTCATATTTCAGTTTTATTACTTTTTTATTATTTTCTTATTATATTGTCTGTCTTTTCTTCTTTGTTTGTTTTGAATTTGGTACGTTGTAATGGCCTTTATTATGTCTTCCCTAGCCATTCTCTATAGAACAAGGGGAAATGTTATAATTTGAATATTATGAAATAAGAGAATATTGTTTTCCACCGTTCTTTAGAAATTATGGATTCTACAAGTAGGGTTCTAACAACATCAAAAACATATATGGATCTGTTAAATTCTGAAAAATGCAGAATAAAGCGGAATTTAGTGGGATTAAGTCAGTATCAATTCATTGATATGAAATGAGGTATAAATACCTCTTCAATGAATCCTGAAATAGGAAATACAATTAAGAAAAATAGTATTAAAGAAAAGATATAACTCATAATATCTCTTATTAATCAATTCATAATAATTACTTGAAGACAAAAGAACAACATAAAATAAGAAAAGAAAAAACTCATAATCCAAGAAAATAAATATAAAATATGAAAGAAAATAACTCTTAATCCAAGGAAATAATTTATTCCTCATAATTTCTTACACGAATAAATTATTTCCTAGTATAACTCCTAACACTCCCCCTTAAGTTGAAACATGCTTGAAAACCATGTTCAACTTGGATTTGAAAACACCAAAAAATGGGCGAGGAAAATCTTGAGAGGTAGACCTTGAGTTCTTGGTCCTGTAATGCGGTTGTCTTTGACTGCAATTATTGTGGTGTTTGTAGCTAGGTGGAAGACTCCTACAGACAATGTCGTAGGGGAGTTTGCAGGGAAGTAGACTTCAAGTTGAATGTGGTTGTTTTGGACTGCAGTTCCTGCAGTGTTTGTAGTAGACAAAAAGCTCATGCAGCAAATGCTGCAGGGGGGTTTGCAGGAAAGTAGACAACTGTGATTGTCTTTGACTGTAGTTCCTGCAGTGTTTGTAGGTAGGTGAAAGACTTACAGGTAATGTTGTAAGGGAATTTGCAGGGCAGTAGACAACCAACAAGAAAAAATGCTGGGTATGGCTTGCTGAAAAATAATACTCAGAAGGTAGAACTCGCTACAGAAAAAGGCTCCAGAGGAGGCGTGCTGGAGGAAGAATTCAGGTGGAGGGCCTACTGAAAAGCTCCGGAGGAGGCCTGCGGTCGGAAAAACCTGAAAGTGTTTGATACAATATCTTATGTCTTCCTTTCGATTCAACGGGAAAAAGCTGCAACATCACGAAAAATCTTCCACTGTAAAGAAGGAAACTAAGGGCAGCAATGAAAATAGGCGCCTGCAAAAAAACACCTTGAACGGAACGATAATGACTTGAATGGGCTTCTACCACAAAAACATCTACACTAAATAAACCACTACATTGACTGTATAGAAAGTTGGTCTGAGACCATCACTAGACACTCCCTCTACCTAGACATATATCCACCCAACACCCTCACTATTGCAATGGAAGCTAAAGTAGCGATGCCAAGCAAATAACTTAGGGAATCAGGGAAGTTGAACTGCTAAAAACTAAGAAGTCGGATTGCTACAAGGAATGGGTGCCTAAAAACAATAGGAGTGACGTGTAGGGAAGGCGGTGGGGCAGTTGCACCTGCAGGGAAAGCTGCACATTAGCGGTAAGGACTTGTATTCAAAAAACAAGAAAGATGTAGCTCCTCGATAAGATAGTCACCTGTTAAGCTCTTATTGATCTTCCGTGAAGCTGTTTGTCTCTCTGCTGACGAGCAGCTACTGAATTAGGACAAGGCGATCCCGATCACAATCATCACCGGGATCAAAATCTCAGATATAGGATATCCACTAGAGAAAGAAAGAAAGTCCTATTGATCTTGACATTGGGATTTCCACAGGATAGAGAAAGTCGCCTCTTGACGTTGGGATTTCCACTAGAAAGAGAAGATCTGATTTTTCCTCTCTGAAAGCTCGGCTCAAGGCAAGTACAAGTCACGTGGGATTTCCACCAGAGCTGGGCGAGATCCGCACAAGAGTCAGAGAGACGGTCGACCCTGGGCTACAGCGACCCACTCATCCAGTTTCAGTTCTATTCGCAAGTCATGGACCAAGTAATTTCCATTAGAGAGAAACCGCTCTCGAATTGTTGGCTCTCGCAAGGTCGTGCAAAGGGAAGACACAGGTCTCGTGGACAATGTGGTAGGTCGCAAGTCCCGCTCTGCACAGGCCGTAGCTGCCGCTATGCGCAGGTCGATCGATTCCTTCTTCAGAATCATGTGTGATTAGAGGGCCTGTACTGATTTGTTCCAGTAGCGAGGGCTTGCAGAAAGGGTCCCTCCCTTTCCACAAGGACGATGATAGGAAGGGAGTTTGGCGGCTCTTGGAGGACGACCTAGGTATGAAATTTAGCTATGATACCATGTTGAACTTCAGAATAATGCGAAATAAAGCATAATTTGGGATTAAGCCAGTATCAATTCATTGATATGAAATGGGGTATAAATAATCTTTACATGAATCCTAGAATAAAACATACAATAAAAAAGAAATAATATGAAAGGAAAGACATTACTATAAATATCTAAATTTAATCAATTCATAATAATTATTTGGAGATAAAGGAAGCAACATAAAATAGAAAAGACAAATAGAAAAATAAATAACTCTTAATCCAAGAAAATAAATATAAAATAGGAAAGAAAATAACTCATAATCCAAGGAAATAATTTATTCCTCATAATTTCTCACATACATAAATACTTTCCTATGACAAATCCTAACAGGATCTAAATTTTATTGGTGATTAATCTTGGTGTTAGATATCATTAGCTGTCAATACAAAGACCTGAAAATATGCCATGTAAATGTATCTTTTCGCTCATTTGGTCTATGAAAAAAAAAAGAAAGAAAGATACCCAAACACTGCAGCGCATGGTCTTTAACAAAAATAAATTGATAACTAGAATTCTGAGCAAATATGTATAATGGATATAGTCTTTTCTTTAGAGCACAACTAGTGGTTAGTAGTTGAAAATCAAAATATTCTAGCATAACATGAAGGCTCTATTGAGAATTAAAAAAATTACAGAAAATAAAATGCAAATGAAATTCTAGTGAAAATGATAAAGAGTTAAAAGTTGTCCCTCTTGTTGGGCTGAGATAAATTAAATGAAAGGGGTTCTTTTATATTTTTATTAGGTTGAGAAGGAATTGATATTTTATTTCAGCTGAGGAACTACGAAAGTCAAGACAATGGCGGATAAAATTTTTATCCGATTTTCACTATGGTCAGACAAAAACAATGATTGATTTAAAAGGGTATGAAAGGACACATTGGCCCTCTAAAATTTTAGGATGTCTTTATATATTACATATGTTTTTCTAGTGTAAAATAGTAACAGCATTTTCATAAAAATATTCAATTTGTGCCTCTTTAAAAATTTTAGGATTTATGTTATAAATATCTATTGAAAAATATTGATAGTATTTTCAAAATAGTCCATTTTTGAAACTATCAAGAGAAATTTCTTGTTCCGCCACAAAACAGAGAATTGCAAATGAAAATAATATATATATATATATATATATATATATATATATATATATATATATATATATATNTGCATTCACCCAAATTCCTTCAAACAAAAAACACTCATAGTGTTCTAACCCTCCACATAAAGCTGGTGGTGTTCTTCAAGTTCATATTTGCTCCAGCAAATCACCATGCGTTTACACCACATAACCATCAATAGTAAACAAGGCTACAAATGTTGTTACTGTTGTAAATGAAATATGTTCATTGGTATTAAGATTATGTTTAGTTTGGTATTTCTATGCAACACATTTCAGTTATACTAGCAAAGTATACACCAGGCACACACAAGCTCATTGATGATGATAATCATTTCTAACAAAGCCAATAAAGCAACCTAAGCTTCATAATCCTTGCACGAACATTACAGGAAAACAATAGCTGCACAACTTGCTTTATGTTATGGGACGACACATGCTTTTATATAATGCTTACAATTTCATGTTTCTAAAACATACAACACCTAAGTTATAAACTGTGTCAGCCTTCCATATTACAGAACTTACATAATAAATATGGTCTATAAAATAAAAGTATGATTTATAAAGTATAACAATCAACAAGAAATATAGTAACAACGTGGCAAGCTCACCATAATGATATTAAATACCCTTAGTGCATTTGTCTCAACAGATCATATTTTCTACGCTTAGTTTAATAATGTGATGCTAAATACAAGGCCATATCGCTTGCATCAAGAAAAGGCCATCGATTATAAATTCTGACTTGTGAAGATAATGAAAGCAAAAAATTCATGCAAAAAAACTAAAAGTCAAGGGAATCTATACATGTTTGCAAAATTGAATAAATTTTAAAATGATTTAATAATAGAAACTATGGACTACCTCCATTTAAAGTTTTCTTGGAGAAGTATTTAGCCCTTAATCTTCGGGCATAGGCAGCCTCATATTTCTTCAGCTTGTCAATATTCTCTGAATTCCATTCATCCCTAGAGAGAGTAACGGATGGTAACACTAAATGAAGCTAACATATAAAATGGCATCTAAGCATCACATTACATATCATGAATAATAGATTGTGAAGCATACATTAATATATTAATCTTATAAATTCTACAGCACATGCAACATGCCTACTATGTAATCATTGTACAATGCTAAAAAACCTATTGTCATACATAAATAAGGAGCAAAAAATATCAAATATAGAAAACAATAGAGAGTCATAACATCTACTATTTATAAGCTATTTGTTATCAATAACAGTCAACTGTTTAAGAAATATATCATTACATGCATAAGAGATTTTAAGCTTACATACCGAGGTACTTCTCTAAACAAAAATAAAAATAACAACTATCCATGTGCTATGATTTCGAAGAAAAAATCAGAATCTGTGATGGAAAAGCACAAAAGGTAAGTTTGGTATTTCACCTTGTTTGGTTTCCAAGAGGGTTTTTCATTTGCAAAAATAAAGAAAAAAAAAACAGTTGTGAAGCCTATAGCTAAAACCATAATTCATCGTTGCATTATATTTTCACTAATAATCAGCAAACAAGCTGAGCAAATACAATATAACTCGTCTTCACAAAAATCATTTCAAGAAAAACTAAAAAGCCTTTGTTAAGTGGACAACTAATGTCCTCTACTCAATCTACGGGCAGTCACTGACCTTAGAATAAATTAGAATAATAATTCCATGATCCATGCATTAAACTAAATCGCTAAATTAGCAATCATTTCATAATATTATTAACCAAATATGTTAGCATCATTATTCAAACATTCTATGTCAATATAGTTCTATTGTTGTACTCACATTACCTTTTAAAACTTGTAGTCCCTTGCAAGCATGATAGACACTGCCCATCATTACATGCTTACAATTTAAAAGATTTTCAATCTTAGTGACCATGTTTCCTACTACCATTGTCAGTCCCAAAGCCGAATGTGAAAAGTAGAGGGTTGTGTTAGGTAGTCGACAACCGACGTAAAACTTGTCGAAAAAAATCATGACATGAATCTTTTTGATTATTGTGTAAGTGTTAAGACATCCCCTGGAAGCGACGAACTGTATGGTCTGAATACAGTGAAAAGTGTGCAAGGGCCACTATACCGACACTCGGGTGTAGTGTCAAATAAGTAAGGGTTCTCACGTTACTAACGAACACAGGTAAAAAGTTAGTCCATGAAACTAATAATAGGATAGAATCTTGGAATATAGGTATTCTTACTGATAAATTAATGAAATTACTTAATAGTACGATTCATAGAAAGATAAATATCTTATGTGCTCAGGAAACTAAATGGATTGGAGAAAAGATAAAGGAGATTGATAACTTAGGTTTTATAATTTTGGTATTCAGGTAAGAGTCATACTAGAAATGGGTAAGTGTAATTATAAATAAGAGTTTGAAAGAAAATTTTGTAAAAATTAATAGCGTTGGAGATAGAATTATAGCCCTTAAGATTATTGTTGATACTAAGATTTTTAATATTATAAATCTTTATGCTCCTCAAGTTGGTTTAGAAAAATGTTCTAAAGATAAATTCCAGAATGACTTAGAAGAAGACTTAGGGCCCGTTTGGGTCAGCTTATCGGGAGCGGTAGTGGTATGAAAAAGCCGCTAGCGTGTTTGAAAAACACATTCGGCCCAACTTATTGTTGTCACTCCGACGTAGTTGAAAAATTTTGTTAACAGATGGGGAAGCGGGGAAGGAGCCGCGTCCTGCGTTAGCTTCACGCGGTAGGGTGGAAAAATTCCTCCATGCCCTAGGTCAAGTTCTGCCCTTCTCTGCATTCTTGGGCTCCCCATATTACCTCTACAGGTTCCTCCCTCTTCTTCTTCTTAAGCCGTAAGCTACCTCTACAGGTTCCTCCCCATGGTAAGCCTCTCATTTTCCCCTTTTTCTCAGCGGAAAACGGGCAGCCCTAAAGGACAAAACAAAAAAATCCTTGAGGAAGGAGTCCTTGTGTTCGGTTTTCTTGCTCATTCAGAACTGTACTGTTGCCCAAGCTCCATTCACGCCTCGTTGGACTTGAACATGCCTTGGTAAATACCTTAGGCTTCTTCCCTTCCATTAATTAACCACCTGCTTATTGATAAGCTTTGGTTAGGTTCGAATTTAACACTTGTTTAATGAATTGTGACACATTCATTGTACTTGGTTAAGGATGTTTGAAAGATTTGCAATATTAATGATTTAGTAGGTTTGATTTACTCAATAGTTACACTATTCCTTTTTTTGTGAGAACTAATTGGATGCTTGGCAAACTTTAAAGTGCACATTAATAATTCTTGTGTATACCCACATATGCAAACCAGATTATTGAGAGATTTAAATATTTAATGCCTTAAATTCCTGCATATTCATATGTCTAAGTAATTTGAAATCTGGGTTCTTTCCATTTGTATTACTCTGCTTATACATTTAAAGCTCCATTAATTCTTTTTTTTATATCCATCAAAGATTTGGATGCTATAATTGTGAAATTTGGGTGTTAGGTGTGTAAATACGTATTGAATCGGATGGTAAAAAATGTAAAGGCTTGTTAAAATACTCAGTAACCTTGGCTTTATGCATATCTGAAATTTATGCAGTTTGTTTTTATGCAGGCTGACTTTATGCAAATCTGAAATTTATTTGAGTTGGCTTCTGCTCTGTGTATTTTATTTTTTTGAATTGATCTGTAACAGTTTGAGGCATCTGTTCTGTGCATTATTTTTCTCACACAGTTCTGTTGCAAACAGTTTCACCAAACAGAGGCAGAATAGTCATTTATCCAGCAACATCTATCAATAAGCTATTATGAATAAGCTTTCTCAAACAGCAAGCCAGCTTATTCTAATAATCTGCAGATTATCATATTATCAGAATAATCTGCTTATCAATATATTATAAATAATCAACAACTGCCCTAAACAGACCCTTAATACTGAATAATACCTCTTAAAGAAAGAATTTTGATTAGAGGAGATTTAAATGGGCATGTTATAGAGTGGTAGAAGATTTTAGAAATATTTATGGTGGCTACAGTTGTGAAGTGATTAATGAAGAACGTAAAGTTATATTAGATTTTGCTTTAGCGTACATTTTGTTATTGCTAATATTTTATTTAAAAAAAGAGATGAGCATAGTATTCTTATAAGAATGGATCTAATAAAACACAAATTAATTATTTTTTTATAAGAAGAAGAGATCGTCCAGAATGTAAAAGTTCTATGGTCATTCCAAGTGAGGATTTAAAAACTCAACATTGATTATTATGTCTAAATTTTAAGATGAAGAGTTGTAAAATAAAAGATACTAGGAATCATCGTCATAAAATTAGATGGAGGTACCTAAGATACACAAATAAAATTATTTTTATGAGTAATATTCAATATTTCAAAATTTGAAATGTTCATGAAGAAACAAATTCTACGTGAGATAAAGTAATAGAAATTATTAAACAAGTGACAAAAGTTCTACTTGGAAAATAAAAAAAAAATTCTATAAATAAAAATAGTTGGTGATAGAATAATAATGTATAAGAAAAAATAAAATATAAGAAGTCATGTTAAAAAAATTGGTTTAAATGTAAAAGCTTAGAGAACTTGGAAAAATATCAAACAGCCCGTAGGGAGTCTAAGAGATTAATCTGTGACAATAAAAATTGGTTTAAAAAATGGTGAAAAGTCTGTTGGATCTGATGATATCTCAATTGAAGTGTGTAAATATTTAGGAGATTTGGGAGTTTCTTGGCTTACTAAACTCTATAATATTATTTTAAAAACTAAAAAGATGCCCGAGGAGTGGATAAATAGTATTTTGGTCCTCATTTTTAAGAATAAAGTTGATGTGTCATACTTTAAAATTAAGTTGAGAGGTTTGATGGAAAAAATTAAGTTGAGAGGCTTGATGGTCCTCATTTTTAAGAAAAAAGATGCCCGAGGAGTGGATGCACAAGAGTAAGTCAATTATAGAGGAATTAAGTTGATGTGTCATACTTTAAAATTAAGGAAGAGGGTAATTGAACATAGGTTAAGACGTATTACAAAGATCTCTCATAATCAACTTAGATTTATGCTAGGCAGATCTACTATGGAAGTTATACATTTATTGAGAGGTTTGATGGAGAAATTTAGAGATAATAAGAAGGATCTACATATAATTTTTATTGATTTAGAAAAAGCTTACGATAAGGTTCCAAGAGATATTCTTTGGAGAGTTCTTGAGAAGAAAGGTGTTGATATGACTTATATTCAAGTCATTAAAGATATGCATACAAGAACTGTCACTAGTGTTCAAACAGAAGGAGGATTGACCAAATATTTTCCTATTTCTGTTGGTTTACATCAGGGATCGGCTTTAAGCCCATATCTTTTTGCTTTAGTTACGTATGGTCTTATTGGATACTTACAGGAGGATGTACCTTGGTGTATGCCTTTTGTTGTTGGTATCCTTCTCATGGATAAAACGAGAAAAAAAAACTTAGAAAAAACTTGAATCATGGAGGTCTACATTCGAGTCTAAAGGTCTTTGTTTGAGCAGAACTAAAATTAAATACATGGAATATAATTTTAATAGTAGTAGCTTTAGTGACAGAAATGTAACTATGGGTGATCAAATTATTAAAAGGTTTGAAAGCTTTAGATATCTTGGGTCTATTGTTCAAAGTGATGGTGATATTGATGGGGATGTTTCTAGTAGAATTCAAGTTGGTTGGTTGAATTGGAGGAATGCTTCGGGCCTATTGTGTGATAGAAAAGTACCCCTTAAACTGAAAGGAAAATTTTATAAGATGGTGGTGAGACCTGCAATGCTCTATGGCATTGAATGTCGGTCTTTAAAAGAGAAGCATAAAACTAAGTTAAGTGTTGCCAAGATGAGAATGATTAGGTGGATGAGTGCTTTTACACTTAGAGACAAAATGAAAAATGAATATATCCGTGATAGGGTGGGTGCAGCTCCAGTGACCGAAAAAATTAGAGAGAGTTGTCTTAGATGGTTTGGTCACATTAAACGCCGACCATCTAATAATCCGATTGAAAGAGTAGATGTTTTAGATTCGACTTATGTTAAGAAAGGCATATGTAGGCCTAGGATGACTTGGGCATATTATATAAAAAATGATCTTAATTTATTAGAATTAAATGAAAATATGACACTAAATTGGACGCAATGGAGAAAAAGAATTCATGTAGCCAACCCCACGTAGTGAGAGTCATCTTAGATGATTTGGTCACATTAAACGCCGACCATTTGATGATCCGATTAAAAGAGTAGATGTTTTAGATTCGACTTATCTTAAGAAAGACAGAGGTAAACTTAGGATGACTTGAGCATATTGTATGAAATTAAATGAAAATACGACATTAAATAGGACGCAATGGAGAAAAAGATTCATCTAGCCGACCCCACTTAGTGGGATAAAGATTTTGTTGTTGTTGTAGTGACCATGTTTTCCACAAAATTAACAAAGCAGCTCCAGTAACTGAAGCAGCACAACCATTGTCGACGAGAACCTTTGATAATCATTTCATCATATCACTGATTGTCTATCCTTACTCCCCATCCTCAACCACTCCTTACTCCAAATTCTTGCCTACATTAATGTAGATATTGAATCCTCTTTTGATTCCTTTTTTCTCTTTCTTGCCTACCCAATATCCCTACCTTGCCATTAAATTATTCTCTTTGTGACATGGAGTTCAAGGTTCACAATGATTGACAAAAACAATAGATCTTTGCATTGCAAAATTCCTTTCTTCATTAAGATGTGTTTGCATAAACTATTAGTTAGATTTCGTGCCTATCCGTTGGGGATTATAGCGTTCTGAAGTCCTTGCAATGAATTTAAGTTTCCATGGATTGTCTTCGCATGCAACATATACTATAACATTATTTAGCATTTATATGCATGATTTGCTTAAAGGTTTTTGTTAATTATGAAAATTACAAATCTGCTACAAAAGTGAATGTAATTTAATTATGTTCGTGCTCACAACTAAACAATTCATCAAAGCCAAAATTTCAACTATTTTTACAATCCTTCTCAAGACTACGTCAGAATCAATGCTTCTTGTAGTTGATTGCTCATGTTATAGCAGGCTTCAACTTTTAGGAACATAGCAAAGGCACTTTTAGTGAATCCCCTACTTGTGATTCCATAACCACAAAATTGCAAAAAAAAAAATCACTAGATATTGTGTTAGTAGTTCATGTGGCTAGCCTTATAATTATTTCATCTCTTTCGAGAATTTTTTCTTGAAGTCAGTGCAAGTCCTTCGATACATCCTTTTTAATGGGAACTTTAAGATTTTATGTGTTTCTACTGGGTAGTTATACATGAACGTATGAGGAATGTACATAAAGAGTGTAACAGTTCATAAAAAATTGTTTAAATTCATAAATCTTTCACGATTAAGTTCCTTGATATAGCATGAAACATGTAAATTTTTATAACATCCTTAAACAAGCATGAGACATTTATTTTATAATCTCTCTCTCTCTCTTTCTCTCTCACTTTCTCTCGTTTTTTTATCATTTTGTTATTGGTTGGAAGGTTAATTAAACTTTGTTAAACTTGTCACAATTTAGTTTTTATTCTATCACATATGATTTTAACCGTGCAATGTAGCCATGTGATACTTAAACTTTTAGTTATCAGTTTCTACTAAAAAAACATAATTCATTTCCAAAATTGAAATTATTTTCGTTTTTCATCAAAGATATGAATAATTGTTTTAGTTTTAAAAATTTTTTCATACCCATTTTGTGTGTTTGTTGTATTATTTTTAGGTTATATGCTATATATAAACACTAAATCTATTGTAACCCTATGGATACTATTCATNGAACACGAGCTGCTTAACGAGCCGAACACGAGCTGTTCACGAACAACGAGCCAAATTGACAGCCCTACTATTCATGATTAAAATTTAGCTTTCCTTCATCGATGCATTTTGATCAGATGAGCCCGTGGTGTTTAGTAACTCATTAATCTTAATAATAACAAATATATGTTTGGAAGAACTAGGGTCTTTGTAAGGAGATTTTAACATTTAAAGTTTGCATGAATTTTTCTACAAATAGATAAATTATCCGAAATTTGAAGAAAACCAAGGACAAAAAAATTCAAGAGAACATCCATTGGAACTCAAGAGATCTTAGCAAGGTTACTGGAGTCAACAGAATAATTAGGTTGCCAAGGCCTTTTAATAACAATTTGATCTCCCCTTTAACTCAAATTCTCATAAAAAAAATAAATTTAGTAAATATTTAAAATTAATCAAAAATTAATTTTAACATTCTAAATAACTTAAAAAATAGTTAAATATTTCCAAGCAAAAAAAATTAGGCTAATTCAATCTTTATTGCATGTTACCAGGCCTATGGATTTTGTGAAGCATAAAGTAAGAAATGAGTCGTAGAGGAGATGGGCTTCTACCACAATAATGTGTGGAGGAGGTTTTTTAAACCAACTTGATTTATGGCAACACTGCCTTTCATGCTATTTTTGGCATCAATTATCTTATGATATGCAAATCCTAATCTCAGGAGACATTTGGTTCTTCCCTTCTAGTAAGCATTCATATTTCCTTGGATATATTGTAGCAATGGCTACAAAAGGAGAAGTTCGATTTAGACGTTTAGAATAGAAATTCAGATCTCCCTCATACCTCATTGATTTTCCTTCTTGGTGACTAATATTTCATTAGGGTCATGGAAATTTCTTTGACACATGCGAAAAGAACATTTGGTGGTGAGATGTGGTATTGATTTTAAGTTTATTCTTTGTTTTGTATGAGGGTGAGCATAAAAATTAAGTGCCAACAAATGTTGCACTCGGATGTGTAGCACATTGGTTGGAAACAAAATGAAAAATCCCATTGTATCCAGTTAGAACGCTCACCCTGCCCGAAAAAAAAAGGAAGGGCTAATAAACACTCTTTAATTTTGTACAATATGATTGCGACTTCTTTGATAGTTGATTAGATCCTCACTTCTCTCGTAGGAGCATATACTTCACTAAAGTTAAATCATTTAAAACTTGGCATTACGCGTGCATTCTCTCTCTCTTTATTTCTCTTTATTTTTGTTCTACTTTGTGAAGCATTCATTATCCTCAATCCTATTTGAAGCTTCCGAAACATAATTGGCACACTAATTATAGCAAACTTTAATTAAGCTATGCTCTTTTCAAAGTTCTTTTCCAGAAGACAAGAATACTACTTCGAGAAGAGAGCACAACCATCTCGCCTGTCTCAGTAGGCTTCCAAACTAAACACTTCGATAATAGAAAAAGAACATTAACATCTGTAAAGAAAATAAAAGAACTGACAAAAATCCATCCGCCAGCTCAGGCTTCAACTCATTCCTCTCCAATTTGGCGCCAGAAACCTGAGAGAACCCAAACCCTAATTAATCCACAGAAATAAGCAACAGAGCAAAGAACTCGGAGTAGGTGAAGAGTGACGCGGTTACCAAAATGCTGAAATTTGGCTATTGAATCTAAAGAAATGAGAAAGGCTAAAATAGAAGAACCTGAATCGAGACGGCAGCCACGGAAGGTGCTGCAGGGAAGTCGCCTCCTGCTCCGGCGTCTTGCGACGGGGAGGCAGGAACTGCGCCGACGGTAGGTTGTGGGGACGACGGAGGTGGTGTCGCCATTTTGTAGGTTGAAGCCGAGCAACTTATTAGGCTACAGTGAACCATGAGGCAGCGAATGCCAGTTTTAACTACTAGAGAAATATGGATTAATTTATCTTTTAGGATTAATTATAAAAATTATTTAATAACCGTCCATCAATATATTAAAAAATAAATAAATAAAAATAGTGCCCGTAAAAATACATCTTTGTTGTGATGAACGGTGAAAACCAGACATCATATTCAATTCTGAATACAGTGCGCAATGACACAATAAAGATCGACACGCACAGAAAATAATTATTATTAAAAACATAAATTTACATACATAACACACAATTAGACCGGCTCGCCATAAATATGCTCAGGATGGGCAGGTTTGACTGTGAAAAAATAGCCACCCAGCTCGGCTTAGCCTGAGCCCGCTTTGACTTGTCAAAGCCCGACACAGCCAAACTCGACCCGCCCACCTAAAATCCTATCCGAATAAAAAAAATTCTCAAAATTTATTAGAATGTGTGTTTGACATATTTTTAAATTTTATTATTGTTGATGGCATGTGATTAATGAGAGTGTAGCTAATCATATAGTTGGTGGATTATGAATTTGTGGGAAAAATATTACATCAGGACTCCTAACGTAGAGTTACGTTCGAAGTCCAATGAAATCACGTCACGTGACGGTGACAGAAAAAAAATAAATCTATCCGGTAATATAAGAAAATATTCCTCACGTGTTATTCATGTGTTATTGTGTGTTATTTAAGTGTTATTGATGTGTTATTTTATTATTATAATATCAGGAATATTCTCATAACACAATAACACCTTAATAGCATATAATAACACTTGAATAATACAGAATAACACGAGGAGAATATTCTTGTATTACCGGTCCGATTTTTCTTTTTTTCTGTCACCGCCACGTTGCGTGATTTCATTGGACTCCGAATAATTCTCTACGTTATGAGTCCTGATAGAAATATGCGCTCAAATTTGTGAGGGTAGCTAATCACATAGATGGTCGGCATTACATTTATCTAAGGAGGTGTTTGCAATGCTTGNTGAGGCAGGAACTGCGCCGACGGTAGGTGGTGGGGACGACGGAGGTGGTGTCGCCATTTTGTAGGTTGAAGCCTAGCAACTTATTAGGCTACAGTGAACCAGGAGGCAGCGACTGCAGTTTTAACTACTGGAGAAATATGGATTAATTTATCCCTCATTACCTTGAAAAATTATTTCAAAACCGTCCATCAATATATTAAAAATAAATAAATAAAAATAGGGTCATCGGAACACATTTTTGTTGTGATGAACGGTGAAAATCAGACATCATATTCATTTATACACACGATGCGCAATGACACGACAAAGATCGACACAACACGGAAAATATTTCTTATTAAAAACAGAAAGTAACATACATAGCACACAATTAGACCCGCTGGGCAGGTTTGACCGTGAAAAAACAGCCACCCAGCTCAGCCTAGCCTGAGCCCGCTTTGACTTAGTCAAAGCTCTACGCAGCCAAACCCGGCCTGCCCACCTAAAATTCCATCCGAACAAAAAAAAAATCTCAAATTTTATTAGAATGTATGTTTGACATATTTTTGAATTTTATGATTGTTGATGACATGTGATTAATGGGAGTGTAACTGATCATATAGTTGGTGGATTGTGAACTTGTGGGAAAAATATTATATCAGGACTCCTAACGTAGAGTTACGTTCGGAGTTCAGTGAAATCACGCCACGTAGTGGTGATTAAAAAAAATAAAACAAATCTGTTCGGTAACATAAGAACATATTCCTCCAGTGTTATTCAAGTGTTACTGTGTGTTATTTATGTGTTATTGATGTGTTTTTTTATTATTATAACATCAGGAATATTCTCAAAACACAATAACACTTTAATAACATATAATAACACTTTAATAATACGGAATAACATGGGGTGAATATTCCCGTGTTACCGGGCCTATTTTTATTTTTTATTTTCACGGCCGCATGGCGTGGTTTCATTGGACTCTGAATAATTCTCTACATTAGGAGTCCTGACAGAATATGCGCTCGAATTTGTGAGGGTAGCTAATCACATAGATGGTCGACATTACATTTATCTAAGGAGGTGTTTGCAATGCTTGCAGAGCCAACTAGAAGGCTACAAGCGTTGCGGATTTGCTAAAATGGCGTAGGATCATAATTTCCTCGACGTAAAGATTTTAGAGAATGCTTTGTTCATACATTTTATCATTGGCTTTACTGGTTTGGTTGATAATATACATACTAGAAGTGAATGCTTTATAGAGATGATTACTTTCAATCTATGGTAGTTTGTTAATCATATTGTTTTTTTTTATATTCTGTTTTTCATCTTGTCATTTGATATTTCGTATGTAACTCGAGTTAATTGATGCAAATCTATTCGTCTTTTTTTCCCTTTTACTGTTTAGAATGAATTATTCATAAATCGAGATCATTATAGAAGTTTTATGCCTCCTTTTCTATAACAAAATAATTTTTCTTTAATGGTCCGACCCGATGTCTAGTGTGGGTGGGCTTGATTGAGTTTTTAAATAGAAATCGGGCCCAAACCTGGCCCAAGTTCGCTTTGACTTGTCTAAGCCTGAGTAAGCCTGTGTCACATCAAACCCAACCCGCCCAAAGCACAACTCTACACTCAATTCTTACGCACTTAAAATATAAATTAAAAATAAAAAAAACAAAAATGTTAGAGTTGATATATCTTCATATAATTTATTTTTATTTTAAAAAAAAATTAAATTGTATTTAAAAATAATTAAAATATATTACACAAGAATGATCCCAGAAGGCCTAGCGATGTCTATGAATAATCCCATTAATTTATTACATATAAAAAATTAGTATATATTATCTTAAGGGTTTAAGACCTCTTATTCAATTGTTCATTAAAAGAAATAAAATGATCACTAGTTTCATTACCAAATCTTTATGTATTTACATATCTAACACCTAAATATTAATTTTTATATTATTGTCAGACAAAATTTTCATATCATATCTAATATATCATAACTTTTAATCTTAAAAAGGTGAAATACACCTTTTCATATATATATGTCAGGTGTTATATATGTAAAATTTGAAAATTTAGATGCTAGACATACAAATAAATAAATATTGAGGTGTTTGTATGTAAAGATTCCTTAAAATTTACATAAACATACATTTCTTATAATTGTAGTCCAAGAAATATTTTTCAAAAAAAATTAATTCATTAATTTAGGACGCAACCTCACTTTTTAATAGTAGTGTTGAAATCGAACTCTTCAATGTAAGTGTCTCGTGTCGAATGCTGCACGACTTTTTAATTAAAAACGTCAGTGCATCATTAATGATAAAAATACTATAATTTTTTTAAAAAAAATACATTAGAACTCCGCACGTAGAGTTACGAATCTGTCTGATGATTCGATCATTTCTCATTTTCTTTGAAAGGACGACCTAACCCATATGTGTAAAAAAAGTTATCAAAGAAAACCATCATAATTAATAGAAAATTGCATGCTAAATAAAAACTTCCGTTAATTTCTTTTTAGAGACGCCGCTCGATACTAGAGACTCAATCTTTTCACCAAAGTGTATGGGATGATCATCGTACCGACAATACCTGACATTCACATCATAATCATTCCATCAAGACACTAGAGAAAGTCAACATGCATTACAAAAATACTTCAATTATTTTATTGATTCTCTCTCTTAAGTATAAAAGGGTTGGGGAGGGAGGCGGGAGGATTGAGGGGAGGACATTTTCTTTCTTCTTTATTGTATGATAAATTTATATTTATATTTTTCCCCTTTTCCCTCTCAGAAATCTTGTAACTCATGAAACCTCTGAGGATCTGCTTCCCTCCAACTTACAGAGATCAAAATTTAATATGTTTCATTAGGTTCTCTCAAAAGGCTCTCATTCATCTTTCTTTCTCTATCATTCTCTCTATGATGCAAGGGCATTTACCGTTTGTTATGCAATTATGAATGATATGAGACCTACGTTTCAATAGGATTCAACATCTTAAAAGGTATGGTGAATGTTGAGTTCATACACAAACTTGACAAAAGAGACCCTTCTCGTTTGAAGTCTACTTTCATAGAATGATGGTTTGTATCAGAGAGTTCGTGACCTAGTGAATCAAGGAGTTGAGAGAGCTAATGAGGAAAGAAATACATGTCGTGAGGAAAGCTTTATGAATCCATTCTTGGTCCAGAACGTAAATCAGATCATCAAGAGCAGTGGCTCACAACCAAGTCTTGTTCATAATAGGATCCACAACATAACAAGAACTACCAGGACAAGAGTTATCAAGACAGGAACAGCCGGGATGAGAGCCTCATATCCATGACTTACCAAGTGTCGGAGTAAGAAGAGGTATCAACCTAATCTTTGAACGAGAAAGATTACACATGAACGACATTGATCATTCAGAAGAAGAAAGGTTTGTTGCAAACTCAAATGGAGAAGAAAGAAGAAGTAAAGAGAAGAATGAGAAGGCAAAGACTGGCAAAAAACTCCTCGAGAGAGATTTTAGATATCGAGGCGTCGATGAAGTTTAAAATTTCTTCTCTGAAATCTTATGAAAGGAAATCTAATCCCATCGGTCACCCGACTTCTTTCGAGTCAACTATTTGTGTGCTAAAGATAAATGACACGTTAAAATATCGTTTAAATCTTATGAAATTTAAGAATCATCCATGCACTAGTTTAGCCACCAATAAGTTTGATTCATTGCCTCCTTCAATGTATTCTAACAAATGTTCATGGCTCAGTCTTCTAGCATACAAAACCCTTCAAAAACCTTGCAAGCACTTCTAAAAATACATTAGGACTCCACTGAGCGCTTGAGAAACTTTCACTCAATTTTAATAAGAAACATTGGACATTCAAGACATACAACCCAATATCGCTCAAACAGCTCTAGCCCAAGGCATGTGTGAAGGACCATTTTGATACACACTTTGCTTATAGAAGTAAAAGATATTGGCAGAGCTCCTTGAGCTTGCAAATAATCATATCTTTGCAGAAGAATGTAAGTCTCTCCATGGACCTGTGCAACTACCAGATTCCTGCAAAAATATTGGAACAAATCCTATGTCATTCATCGAGACTAGAAGAGAAACTTTAGAAAGTGACAACCCTGAAACACCCATGACAAGCACACTTGTCTTGATCAAATAAGAACGTAGGAGAGACCGGTGAAAAATCAGAAAAGGATTGGAAGCTACTCCGACTTTCCCATAATTCTAGTGAAGTCGCACTGTTGGGGGATTTTTATGTGTTGCCACACATCATAGAGCTTTTTCGAAGAACTCTATATAGATAATCAAGAAAAACATTTTGAAGAATAATATATCTTTCTATATGAAGAAAATATTATCTTAAAAAATGGGCCTAATCATCTGGATGATGAAAGCCTTTGTTAGTCTACAGAACCAAGTTTTGTTCCTTACAAGTGCAAGCCCCTCATTGTTAATCAAATCTTTAAAGCCATGAGCCCTAAAGAAAATCTTGATTAATGTAATGAGTCAAATTGTTAGAGGTCAGACCTTCATAACTAGAGTGATTGAAAGTAAGTAAGGGTCCAAACTGGAAGGATTTAGCTCAAAGGAATGTGACTTACAATCTAATGACAAAGTATCATGGAAAAAGCCCAAATGAAGTTATTTAACTATCCAATGAAGGAGGTTTATACCCAAAGAGTGATGGTTGGAGAGTTCGAAAAAGGGAGATAATGAGTTTGAATTAATTAGGTGAAGTCAAAAGATAACTTAGGGATACTTGATTTGACTGATAAAGATGATTGGAAGCCCTAAGTTAAGGATATAGTTAGTTAAGAAGGATTTCCATATGAGAGATGAAAACCTAGACTCTATAAAGAATTTTAAGGGGTGGGCTAACCTAGAATTTGGGAATAATGTCCCTGATCAAGATACTCACGACTTTCCATCGTTCCAGAAAAATTGGTATCTGTCGACTATAACCAACTTCGTAACCAAGAATCTCCCTTGAATGGAGAAGCATGGAAGATTCGTAGTTTCAAAGTTGTCTGAAAATATCTTCATCAATAACCATGGCGTTGACCTCATTTTTGGTTGAAGTCTAGCTTTTCCTCTTTAATAGCCTAGGGTCTAGCCATAGGAATTTTATGTTAACTATTCCTAGAGGACTAGAAAAGGAACCATCACAATTAGAAATTATAAACTCTTTTTCGCTCAACTTGAAGTTTCATATGTTGGTTTTAACCTCTAGCACTTAGTAGGTGGGGTCAGTATGGAGGAGCTCAAGGAGAGTCCCCATCGGATGGTCAATCCTTAGGACTAACATTGGGTGGTCCGGTCTTGGTTAGGCTAGCTTACACATACTACACATTCTCACACACCTTAAACCCTAACACCGCTTGCACTTGATTTGGTCTCTTGACTTCTTTTAGAAAGCTCATATGGATGGACCCAAACCCCTAACCCTTGGCTAAGAAGGTTAGAATCAGCATATTGAGCATCCAAAATGAATCCTCATATGACTTCTATTAGTTTGGCATGGGTTCATGGCTTACTTGTCCATTCTAGCCCAAAATCACCAAATTACCAAAATACCCATAAAACCTTAAATTTTGTCAAAAATCTCAAATTGACCCAAAATACTCAAATTTGTCCAAAAGTCATTTCAAATCACTAACCACTACCTAAATTGACCAAAATTCACCAAAATCACTAAATTTCCAAAATACCCCAAAAATTGTTAAAAAATCACCAAAATCATAACCCAAAAATTTCAAAAAATTCAAAATATTTCCAATTTCAATTTTTAACCATCAAATTGACCCGATTTGACCAAAAACTCCAATTTATCGTTAAAGGCCCAATTTCCACAAATTAGCCCAATCTTGAACCAATTGACCACAATCTTGTCCAATTTCAATTCCAAACCAAAATTCAACATTCCTAATACTAATTGAAACCTAACACAAGCTCAATTTGACCTAATTGAAAGCCCAATTTCACGCAAATAAAAAAAAACCCCAATTTTGACCATATGTCTAATTCCACCAAATTAGCCTTCAAATTAAATTCAAAATCACTTGAAACCCTTTCCAAATTCCTCATGACATCTCTTTACACCAAATTCAACATTTAATTGACCTAAATTTTAGCCTAAATTCATCCTAATTTTAAAAGCCCAAGCCCACCACATGTAATTCCAAAAGCCCAAATCTAAAGCCCACATGATAATTTTTCTCTTCATCATTCATTTCATTCAATTCATTCCCTAAGTTTTAAATTCATGATCAAATCATTCCATGTAAGGCCTTATGAAAAACTTCACTAAAAATACCACATAAATCCAAAATCCCTTCTCATGAAAATTAGTCAAGCCAAAGACAAGCCATGAAGCCATCTCCAAGCCACATGCAAGCCATATGAGTCATGCTCATGTCACCATGATATCTTGGGAAAAAGGAGGAGTGTGTTTAGTGGTCCCCTCACACATGATTAACCACTCCCATGACTCACTTAAGCACAACATTGGCTCTAATCCACTTGGATGGGGACTTCACCATGCTAACCCAACTAAAGCATCCAATTTCCCTTAGCACCCAAACCTTCCTTGGTGGATGAGCCCAACCCCAAAATGACCTTTACCCCATCCTATTTTAATTCAATACCTTTACACATGAACATCCCTAATTAACGTCACCAAAACCAAGCCCTGGGCTCACTGAGTCAGATGGTGACCTGAGTCTGGCCGGCCGGCCACCTTGGCTACCAGAAAACCCAATTTCAAGAGCCCCACCTAGGTTAAAACCCAAAATTGAACCCATCCAAGCTGGCTCAACCCAATTGGATTGTTGCTTCTTTCTTCCCTCCACCCACCTACTAGTTTGGCCCAATTGTAGCCTCTAAGCCCCCCTATTTAAACTCACCCTCCACGGCTTATAGAGAAGAGCTTAAAATTCCTTAGGGAGACTCTGCTAAATTGATCCCAAAGCTTCTTCAAGACCCACTAAGTTTAATCCAACCATCCTCAAGCCCTCAAACCCACTGTTTGAGCTTAATTTTGGAGCTCAAAATCAAGCCCGAAATAGGACATCCCTCTAGACTTCACCAAATTCAAATTAATTGCATCCACACCATTCTCTAAGTGAGAGAAGAAGATCCCTTATAGAAGCCCCATAACCAGACCACCATAAAGTGGACTTTGATCAACACCCCAAATTGGTCTTTGTCGAAATCATACCTAGGCATTTCACCACCGCTTGAGGCTTCATCCAGGAGCTCTTTGGACTCAAGGCAAGCTTTTGGAAGCACTCAATTGAGGCTACACCTGTTGGGCAAATGTATTGAACTCTCCCCTTAAACCGAGCTTTATTTAATTCTCCATACTTATATACTTGATTTAAGACTTGATCAACTGTAAGAA
Organism: Phalaenopsis hybrid cultivar; assembly: GCA_002079205.1. NCBI lineage: Eukaryota > Viridiplantae > Streptophyta > Magnoliopsida > Asparagales > Orchidaceae > Phalaenopsis > Phalaenopsis hybrid cultivar. The sequence continues at coordinate 202,866 of JXCR01044329.1, forward strand.
TATATTCTCCTAGTCAAAAAGAGACTACAGAAACAAACTGCACTTAATTTAGTTCATTATCAAGAGAGATATTAAGGTTTAAAGTTGAACGACTCACGGGTTGGGTCCATCGGGGACGATGACGGAGGACCGTTTGATCAAGCGTGTATCGAATGGGGGGGCTCTGATTGTGTCAGACGGAAGCACAATACGTAAAAGGTGGGCTAACTTAGATGGCAGCGCCCAACCTCACGACGACACGCTTCTGTTCGACGCGTACGATGATGAGTATGATAAGTAGAAAAATAGAATTTTACTTTATTTATTTAATTGACTAGAACTTAAAAAATGCATATCTTGGTGTAGAAAAATCACAAAAATAAAATAAGAATACAATCTTGCTCAGTGAACAGAAAAAAATAATTTGAAAAAGTTTTTATGTCTGTTTGATGCATGTATGATTTTGTTGCATTAATTTTTGATGTCGCAAGTGTAGGATGTTGACTCGAGCGTTATAGAACCTTGCTTGATGCATGTATCAAATCTCGTAGCGCGAGATATCCATTTCAAACCTTTCGAAGCGTGTTGAGGGAGAGCACGTAGCCGGGGTCATTATACTAGGCTTTGGTCTTCGCTTACGCGAAGGTCGGTCGACATTTGGTGTGACGGACGACTTTGAACGGGTCGAAAAAAAATTTATTCAGTGCCTCGCGCTCGAATTTTGCTCGAATTGCTCTGATTGTCAGCGAAGTTGTCCAATTGATCCCGGGCGATGAAGCTGACTGCACGATCAAATCTGAAACGTTAATTTTACCTAGAAAGGATGTTTGTTGCGCAACGATTCTGAATGCCGGCTTAAAATGCTCAAATTAGTTTTTTTCTGCTCGATCATCAAAAAAGTGGTCCGATCGACCCCAAATGACAAAACATGTTGTGTGATCACGTCCGGAATGTCTAGTTTACCTAAAAGGAACCCTCATTTCACTGCGAGGACATATTCGTCCGAAAAATACTTGAGGGATAGCAATAATAATAATATTATTATAAATTATAACTGTAATATATATATATATATAAAGCTATCCCAATACCCCTGTTTTAAAACTCACGCATGCTTCATCCCATGCAGTTAAAAGGGTAATAAATAAATAAATAAAATTATAATATTATATTTTATCCCATTTCCAGCAACCCTCGCGCGTGTAATTATCTCCTGCTCATCATGCGACGGAGAGGATCTTATCTGCTGTGATCCTCCAGGCCTCCTCGAGCCGCATGCGGGGACTTCTTTCTCTCCCACGCGAAGAAAAGCTGCAGGCTTCTCCTTCTCTCAAATACGCGGAGACGCCTGCTCGCACGAAACCCAGCTCTCGAGCTTCCCTCCTATCCGGCTGCTGCGACCCTCTCTCTCCTTTATCTCACCCATAGCATGTCACACATGCTACTAAGTTCATCCCATGCATCTATTCATAAAGAGTAATAAAAAATAAATAAATAAGGGAGCCTAGAATGATAATAATAATAATAATAATAATAATAATAATAATAATAATAATAATAATAATAATAATAAGCTATTTTGATATATCTTGGATAAAAAAAAGGGGAGAGAGATAATTAAAAATAAGAAAAACTATCCTAATATATCCTCTAGCAGAAAAGAAAAGGAGGCGAATTTCTCTCCTAGAGCGCCCTAAATAGACTCCTCTCAGACTCTCCCTCTTGGTTTGGTGCGAAAACCAAACCACCGGCCAGCTCCCCTCCTCGCCGGACCTGCCCTCGTCGCCAGCGACAAGCTGTGCCGTCCCTCCAGCCGCCGGCCAGCTCCCCTCCTTCAATCTCGCAAGAAGAAGCCGGGCCAGCCGCCGGCCAGCTCCCCTCCTTCAATCTCGCAAGAAGAAGCCGGGCTTTTTTCGGATTTTCTCGCTCGTGCTCCTGCAGCCGGCCGAACTCTCCGCTGCCTCCGTTTCCGGCTTTCTCTTCTTCTCGGCCAACCCCATCAGCCTTGCCGGATTTCTTTCACCTCGCTGGCTTTAGCCTCGCCGACGTCGTATTCTCGTTGGAGTAAAACAGTGAGAAAAACTTCAGTTTTTGGGCGTTCCCTCCACATCTCATCCGTTACCGACGCTCACCGCCTGCAAGCTAACTTCGCCACTTCATCGCTTCGAACTTTCGGCGATTGGGCACCTCGCCGAACCACCCCGACGTTGCTAGACAGCGAACATCGACGTCGTATGAAAGACTTCTACCTCACGTGCAAGCTACCACCACACGCGACGGTATAACCTCTCTTCCCCTTCGTATTTTATTTTCTAGTCAGCCTTAGGTTGTAGGTATGATAGGCGTGTGTATTCGATCGCCCACACGGGATGCGTTCGCCGGCCTGTGTTGACGTGTAGACGCACTTATGTGATGGATCGCTTATTTTACTAGAGATAGTCTTTAAGATAAGATTCTCCTCACGCAACCAATTCCACTACAATAGCCGAACGAATCCTATTATCCTTTGCTTTGGTCACTTCGGTCTTTTAAGAAAGATCGAAGAGTAGGCCTTTGCAAAATGAAAAAATGCCAGTCATTAGCTCATTTTGCAAAGTTTGGAGGCGTCGTGAAATCGGGAGGAACATCGTCACTAGCCCGTTTCACGACGAGGTGGAGAACTTTCCCTTGGAGATCCGGGGAGAAGTTCCCCACTCGCTTCGCCGAAGCAAAGACGACAATCGCTGTTTTTCTATGTGTTGACCCTAGGTTTCCCGGTGAGGTTTTTAACACAGGAATGACTCCATATTGCATATGTATACTTGTATGTTACATTTTGCACGTCACATAACATTTCACTTCGCTTCGTTGGCTACCCTATCTCGGCGAGCGCTTCACTTTGCTCCAATCGGTCGCCTCGACAGGACGAGCATTTCACTTTGCTCCGACCAGCCACTTCGACCCTGCAAGCATTTCATTTCGCTTTGACATGCCACTCCGGCTTGGCGAACATTTCACTTCACTTTAACCGGTCGCCCCGACATGGTGAGTGCTTCACTTCGCTCTGACCTATCTCCCCCGGCATGACGGACATCCCACTTCATTTCAATTGGCTTCCCCGAGCTGGTTGGCATGACATTCTAGCTCGACCGGATTCCTCGACCCGATCAACTAACTACTTGCACCATCATACTGTCTTGCATGTGTGTTTGCCTTTTTTTCATATGTATGTCTGCATTGTTGCAATCCTATCTTGCATTTGTTTGGCTGCATGATTATGATTATATGCTCGAGTTCCATGTTCTCTTCGAGCCCCTGCCGCCACGACATGCTTACCATTTACAGATCATCGCCCTACCGGCATACCCCCTAGGGCCACTGCCACCACGACATGCCATCCTCTTCAGGTCGCTGCCACTCTGACATGCCTATTCTGCTGAGTCACTGCCGCTCTGACACACCTCTTGGGGTTGTTGCCACCACAGCATACCTATTCTCTTCTGGTCGCTGCCACCCTGACATGCCTATTCCGTTGAGTCACTGCCCCTTCGGCATACCTCTTGAGGCTGCTGCCACTACGGTATGCCTATCTTTATTTGAGTCCATGTCCCATGATATACTCATCACTTGTGTTTTGACCAATCATTTGCATTTTCATGTTCACATGGATAGTGAGCCAGACCCGTTAGGAAAGTGACTCCCGTGTTGGTCGCGATGCCTTAACGAGCATTGCTTGTCGGATCAATCCCAATGAGCAATGTGAGTTAAGTCATCGGGATTGACACGAGTATGATCATGCTAAGGATCTATTAGATTTAACTTGTGTCACCCCTCTTCGTGACACCCTTTGGATCTTCCAGATTTTTAGAAGAGGGACGGCGTGACGAACTCATCAAAGTCATACCATACCCAGACTTGCCCCACACTTAGATGCTAGTTTGATACACTTGTCGTTAGATGGTGTGCTAGGCTAGCGTTTAAAATGATAGATAGTATTTTTGACACCTCAGGCTATTGTTGTGTGTTGTGTTGTCTTGCGCTAGCCATGTGTCATCTTCTCGCTTTTTTCGGTGTGCTTGCATGTTTCTTGTGTGTGATAGTATATTAAGACGATCTTCTGCAGGTGCCTTGCCTATTTATACACACTCACATAGGTGCTATTATGGAGGAGCATGTAATGATTTCCAATCCTTTGCTTGCAGGTGCTCTTTAGCTCCCTCAATTATAAGACACGACTTATTATTTTTACGATGCATGACGTGCCCGCTAACGCTTATTTTATGCAGGTCGAGTCTTTATTTTATTTTCTATTTCAAATATATTTGATAGAGTCCTAAGAGAGTCTGTATCGGAAATAAGGTACGGGCATGGATTTCGATGCGGATGGCGCACCGAACCATGTGACGAGGACATGAGCAGCAACTCATGTCCCGTACCTTAACTCCGAATTTTACATTTTTGTATAGAATTAAGATCAGACATGTATATGCGGAGTCCGATCGCTTTTACAGCTTTTCCTGAATTATGTTGTCGGTCCAACGACATTTGACCTTTTTATATATTATTTTGGGGTGTTTTCCTTTCTTTCTCTTCTCGTGTGCTTTTGCATGTTGGAGCATTTTATATTATTTCTTTCTGCGTATCTGTACCGCACGTTCTAATTCTTTTTACCTAAAAATCCTAATAATAAAAGATTAAGATAATCAAAATTTTATGATTAAAACTTTTAAGATTTTCTTAAACCAGTCTTTACTTTTTGCATGGCCTTTGGGCCGGTTTTAAAAATGATTTGCATGCATGACTATAACTCAATCCTACTTAATAGGGTCTCCACGCTTAGGAATATGTTAGATAATTGCATCATATTTGCATGTCCCGAGAAGTAGCCCCCGTGCTTCTCCAATCTAACTGGCCCAGCATAATCTTGCTTAGGTGGTTGTCTAGCACGCTTAGGGTGTTAGGAGACACCCCGATCTAGACGGGGTATAAGTCCTCTCGTTTGAGTTTTTTAAGCTTTGTAGCCGAACCTTCCTTTTCCTTCTTTCCTGAGGCTTCTTCTCCACTTTGGCAGGTATAAGTCTCACCTCTCAGAGCTCTAGTTTCTAGTTATAGAATAGAGTTTCCTTCCTTTGACCTTAGAGCTACCGAGGTCCCTGTGGACGACGCGATTCACAGATCGCTGATCGTGGTCTCTAGTTGTGTTGGGTCGACTACCTTCACAACTAGGTGGACTTAGGGTCCTAGTGGCTTGGGATGACAGGTATGTGGTACCTCGACCTGGCTACCCCTATCTCTTAAGATTATTTCTCCCCACCTTTGACTACCCCTATTGAGCCCTCTCAACTCTTTTGACGTCGTTGATATCACTTTGAAGGCTCGATGTCGATAAGTTATCGCCCGTTTGGGATACAACGATTTGTCCTTTGCCATTATGGCTCAGATGTGTTATGACGTATCGGGATACCTCTGTCACGTGATTTATGGTTATTTCATAGGTACCGTGTGTTAAGGAGTCGCTCCCCATTTGGATGTGAGAGATTCACTCTCTGCTTGATGGCTTGGCATGAGCGTCAAAACATTAGGACTGCCCCATACGAAATAATCACCTTTTGATAACCTATGCCACAGATTCATGATAATAAAGAGAAATTCCTTTCATCGAGAGTCTTCTTGGTTATTCCCCAAGATGTAATGAACCAGTAGGAATACGCTCCTCTGGAAGACTTTTGTCCCCAGAAAAAAAATGTTATTTTTGGTTCTCTAGTTACGGGTGGCTTATACAGAGATTTTGCTCGTGGATGTTGTTTTCTGGGGTACTTCAATCCGATTCTGTTTGGACGTATACTCTCGACTCATCAAACGAGGATTGTCTGTCTCTTTTCATTTTGATTTGTTTGTCCATTTATTGTCGTACTTCATTTTACTATTTGATTATTCTCCTCTTCGAATCATTCATTTAATTCGGGAGATAGACTTATTCGAATAGGAAAATTATACGATGATTCATAAATAGACAAGCTGGTGACTCCAAGATCTAAAAAAAACCAAGAAAAATAATTTGGCGAATCCGCTGGGGATGACTCTCTCTTTCAATGCTAGGAGTTTTGCTTTTTGTTCTAGGGTTGTGGTCTCTCGCTGTGTATGGGAGTTTCACACACATTGTCATGACCTGGATTCTTTACTCAAGTCACTAGTTGAGCTTGTAGTGAACCTTGGTTTTAGTCTATATGTCAGTTTTTAGGGGCAGCAACTTGACGTATTCTGTCTCGTTTTCTCACCCTCAACACGTTGACTCATTGCATATTCACATGGGTCCGCGTTGTTGTACTATTTTTGTGATTTTTTTAACCTTTCTTTCTTTGATCGTGTCTCTTTTACTTGTCAGACATGGAGAGCGAGAAAGTCGTGACAATCACTACTACTGGGAGAAACTCTGTTTCTTTCTCCCTCAGTATCTTCTGTGCTCCCGAGGGTACCATAACCTTCAGTTCATTTGACCATCCTGTCTGAATTATCTTGGGTAATCCTACGCCTTATGAGGCTGTTGTTCTGTGCCCTCCACTTAAAAAGGAGAGTTGAGCACATAAAGCAACTCCTACTGAGGCAGCTCGCATCGAGCCTGCCCCTTCTACAAAGAAGAGGCCTTGGTCCGATGGCGATGTGCCACAACACCCTTCAGTCTTCTCCAGGTTGTCATGTCGTCCCTCCATATTTTCACGGATTTCTCTACCTTCCATAGGTCAGTCTTCTAGCAGCACTATTGCTGTCGTTGTTTCTCATGTTGCGGTCTCGAACCCTATGGTCCCGGTTCCCTCTGAGATTGATCCTGCTCCCAAGTTGCGTAGGAAGGCCCAAAGAAACCAAAACAGGTTGTTTTGGGCTCAACAACAGGTTTCTACTTCTGCTGTCGTGGTTTCGGTTCAGGAGGAGCCTCCGACTCTTTTGGATAGGAACCCCTTTTCTGTACTTTCTGGCTGTGAGGACCACATGCCCACCAGGATTTCTAGGAGGGCTCACCCTCCTCGTGTCGGTGCATGTCGCCTCAGGCTTGTTGTTCAAATCAACAAGGCTATCACAAGTCTTTTGTCTATGAAAATTATGAAGGTTATTTCCTCTTTAGAGGGAAAGGGGCCTGTTTCAGAGAGGAAGCTCTTAGCCAAGATTTTTGAGACATTTGAGCAGGTTTTGGGAGAGCTTCTTCATTTCCCCACCCTCGAGGTTGTCGTAGTAGGAGGAGGGCTTCGACCCGTCGGTCCACTACTCGTCAAGAGGGGTTTCCTTCAGTTGCAAATGGGGTTGAGCCCACTGGGGTGTCGTTAAGAACCCCTAGCATGGCGCTGAATCCCAACGCTCCGGAGTTTGTGCCTGCCGTCAGGTCCACTGTCGTAGCGGCTCAGTCTGCATTTGATGTATTTACCGAAATTAATTAAAAGAAAAATATTGCTGCTTATGTTTCTTCTTCCTCTTCTTTGGCTAGAAATGATGTGAGCACTTCTTTTGTGGATGGTGAGAGTTCTGGGGCTTGTCCCCGAGGTCACTCCCACTGCTTGTACCAAAACAAGTATCTACGAGAGGGATACCGTCCCAATCGACCTAAGAGGCAATGGGTTTGAAAGCCAACCACCTCCTCTCCTGTTGAGGCTCCAACTCCAGTGTTGGAGGTCGTTGAGTCAATCCCGAAAAAGATCATTCCTTTAGTTGATCATGCCTTGGAGCCACCACCGGTTGACCCCAGAATGGAGCCCAATATTGATCATAATGGTGGCTTATCTAAGTATTATGCTCTTAACCCAAGCGATGATTCACCCTGGGGCCTCTCAGATATTTCGAAGGATTTTGTCAATGAAGATGACCTCCTCGACGAAGAGCTTCATGATTTTGAGATGGCCACCGGCCGGGTCATGACCTTGACCACTCAAGCCCAGAGCTTGAATGTCGAGTGGCACACCCCCCGATCCCGTCGAGGATGACCAACATGAGGCTATTGAAGCATAAGGG
>JXCR01044329.1:212894-223504 GCA_002079205.1 Phalaenopsis hybrid cultivar
ATATATATATATATATATATATAATTAAATTAAAACGAGTGTTGGGATATTCATAGCAGCTGATAACTTCACAACTCCCAACTTTTTAGTGCCGACACATGGGTTACATCATTCTAAGGTATTCCCTCTAGTCTCAGGGGTAGTTTTGTTGTTTTATATGTCCTAGCCCTTAGCACTAACTAGAGTACCTATCAAACTAAGTTAGGATTTTATACTCAGACTAACTTGAGATAAGTGTATGATCCTAAATTTGATGTCTAAAATAGCTAACTTAAGGTTCATATTAGATCTACATAGCTTCTGTTCTCGTTATTTAACTTGGTGTGTTTTAAATATTTATTTGAGGTTCAATATTTTAATTCATGTCTTATTTCACTTCTTAGGTTTGTTGGTCATGTTCAAAAATTAAATTTTTCCTAAGTTTTGACTTTGTTTAGGGTTTTATTTTTGATGTTTATGGAGAAAACCATCTTGTGAGGGATTTTCATCCTTCCTTTTTGTTATATATATATATATATATANATATCCATCCTAGCAGCACATGGGTTACATCATTCTAAGGTATTCCCTCTAGTCTCAGGGGTAGTTTTGTTGTTTTGTATGTCCTAGCCCTTAACACTAACTAGGGTACCTATCAAACTAAGTTAGGATTTTATACTCAGACTAACTTTAGATAAGTGTATGATCCTAAATTTGATGTCTAAGATAGCTAACTTAAGGTTCATATTAGATCTACATAGCTTCTGTTCTTGTTATTTAACTTGGTGTGTTTTAAATNCCCAGCCTCGAGCTTCCCTCCTATCCGGCTGCTGCAACCCTCTCTCTCCTTTATCTCACGCATGGCATGCACACAGGCTATTAAATTCATCCCATGCATCTATTCATAGAGTAATAAAAAATAAATAAATAAGGGAGCCTTCATCTCCCTGCAGCCCAAAAATTAATAGAATAATGAAAAAAATAAAAAAAAAAATAAAGCTATTTTGATATATCTTGGATAAAAAAAATAGGAGAGAGATAATAAAAAATAAAAAAACTATCCTAATATATTCTCTCTCTCTATCTCTCTCTCTCTAGCAGAAAAGAAAAGGAGGCGAATTTCTCTCCTGGAGCGCACTAAATAGACTCCTCTCTGACTCTCCCTCTTGGTCTCGTGCGAAAACCAACCCACCGGCCAGCTCCCCTCCTCGCCGGACCTGCCCTCGTCGCCAGCGACAAGCTGTGCCGTCCCTCCAGCCGCCAGCCAACTCCCCTCCTCCTATCTCGCAAGAAGAAGTTGGGCTCTCCCCGGATTTCCTTGCTCGTGCTCATGCAGCCGGCCGAACTCTCCGCTGCCTCCGTTTCCGGCTTTCTCTTCTTCCTGGCCAACCCCATCAGCCTTGTCGGATTTCTTTCACCTCGCTGGCTTTAGCCTCGCCGACGTCATATTCTCGTTGGAGTAAAACAATGAGGAAAACTTCAGTTTTTGGGCTTTCCCTCCACATCTCATCCGTTCCCGACGCTCACCGCTGGCAAGCTAACATTCGCCACTTCGTCGCCTCGTATTTTCAGCGATTGGACACCTCGCCGAACCACCCCGACGTTGCTAGACAGCGAGCATCGATGTCGTACGAAGGACTTCTACCTCACATGCAAGCTACCGCCGGATTTCTTTAGGCTTCGTGCAAACCACGTGACGATATAACCTTTATTCGCCTTCGTATTTTATTTCTTAGCCAGCCTTAAGTTGTATGTATGATATGCGTGTCGATTCGATCGCCTACACGGGGTGCGTTCACAGGTGCGTGTCACTTCCAATCGGCCGCTTTGATAGGACAAGCATTTCACTTTGCTTCGACCAGCCCCTTTCACTTCGCTTTGATAGGCCGCTCCGGCTTGGCGAGCATTTCACTTCACTTTAACCGGCCGCCTCGACATGGCGAGTGCTTCACTTCGCTCTGACCTATCCCCCCCGGCACGACGGGCATCCCACTTCTTTTCAGTCGGCTTCCCCGAGCTGGTTGGCATGACACTCTGGCTCGACCGAATTCCTCGACCCGGTCAACTGACTACTTGCACCATCATATTGTCTTGCATGTGTGTTTGCTTTTTTTTTTCAAATGTGTGACTGCATTGTTGCATCCTATCTTGCATTTGTTTGACTGCATGATTATGATTATATGCTCGAGTTTCATGTTCTCTTCGGGCCCCTGTCGCCACGGCATGCCTACCATTTACAAGTCATTGCCCTACCGGCATACCCCCTAGGGTCACTGCCACCACGACATGCCCATCATCTTCAGGCCGCTGCCACCCTGACTTGCCTATTCTGCTGAGTCACCACCGCTCTGACATACCTCTTGGGGTCATTACCACAACGACATACACATCCTATTCAGGTCGCTGCCACCTCGACATGTCTATTCTGTTGAGTCACTGCCCATTCGGCATACCTCCTGAGGCTGCTGCCACTACGGTATGCCTACCTTTCTTTGAGTCCCCGTCCCATGATATACTCATCACTTGTGTTTTGACCAATCATTTGCATTTGCATGTTCACATGGATAGTGAACCAGACCCGTTAGGAGAGCGACTCCCGTGTTGGTCGCGATGTCTTAACGAGCATTATTTGCCGGGTCGATCCCGATGAGCAATTTGAGTTAAGTCACCGGGATTGACACGAGTATGACCATGCTAAGGATCTATTAGATTTAACTTGTGTCACCCCTCTTCGTGACACCCTTTAGATCTTTCGGATTTTTAGAAGAGGGTCGGCGTGACGACCTCATCAAAGTCATACCATACCCAGACACTTAGATGCTAGGTTGATGCACTTGTCGTTAGATGGTGTGCTAGGATAGCATTTAGAATGATATGTAGTATTTTTGACACCTCTGGCTATTGTTGTGTGTTGTGTTGTCTTGCGCTAGCCATGTGTCATCTTCTCGCCTTTTTCGGTGTGCTTGCATGCTTCTTGAGTGTGATAATATATTAAGGCAATCTTCTGTAGGTGTCGTGTTTATTTATACACACTCACACATGTGCTATTATGGAGGGGCATGTAATGATTTCTAAACCTTTGCTTGGAGGTGCTCTTTAGCTCCCCCAATTATAAGACACAGCTTATTATTTTTACGATGCATGGCGTGCCCGCTAACGCATATTTTATGCAGGTCGAGTCTTTATTTTATTTTCTATTTCAAATGTATTTGATAGAGTCCTAATGGAGTCTGTATCAGAAATCAGGTACGAGCATGAATTTTGATGAGGATGGCGCACCGAACCATGTGACGAGGACCAGGAGCAACAACTCATGTCCCGTACCTTAAGCCTGAATTTTACATTTTTGTATAGAATTAAGATCGGACATGTATATGCGGAGTCCCACAGCTTTTACAGCTTTTCCTGAATTATGTTGTCGGTCCAACGACATTTGGCCTTTTTATATATTCTTTTTGGGGTGTTTTTCTTTTTTTCTCTTCTCGTGCGCCTTTGCATGTTGGAGCGTTTTATATTATTTCTTTCTACATATCTGTACCTCACGTTCTAATTCTTTTTACCTAAAAATCATAATAATAAAAGATTAAGATAATGAAAATTTTAGGATTAAAACTTTTTAAGTTTTTCTTAATCCAGTCTTTACTTTTTGCATGGCCTTTGGGCCGGTTTTAAAAATGCTTTACATGCATGCCTATAACTCAACCCTACTTAATAGGGCCTCCACACTTAGAAATATGTTAGATAATTGCATCATATTTGCATGTCCCGAGAAGTAGCCCCCGTGCTTCTCCAATCCGACTAGCCCAGCATAATCTCGCTTAGGTGGTTGTCTAGCACGCTTAGGGTGTTAGGAGACACCCCGATCCAGACGAGGTATAAGTCCTCTTGTTTGAGTTTTTCCAGCTTTGTAGCTGAACCTTCCTTTTCCTTCTTTCCTGAGGTTTTTTCACCACTTTGGCAGATATAAGTCCCACCTCTCGGAGCTCTAGTTTCTAGTCATAGAATAGAGTATCCTTCCTTTGACCTTAGAGCTACCGAGGTCCCCGTGGACGACGCGATTCACGAATCGCTGACCGGGGATCTCTAGTTGTGTTGGGTCGACTACCTTCACGACCAGGTGGACTTAGGGTCTTAGTGGCTTGGGATGACAGGTCTGTGGTACCTCGACATGGCTACCCCTACCTCTTAGGATTATTTCTCCCCACCTTTGACTACCCCTATTGAACCCTCTCAACTCTTTTGAATTCGTTGATATCACTTTGACGACCCAATGCCGATAAGTTATCGCCCGTTTGGGATACGACGATTTGTCCTATGCCCTTATAGCTCGAATGTGTTATGAAGTATCGGGATGCCTCTGTCAAGTGATTTATGGTTATTTTATAGGTACAGTGTGTGAGAGATTCAAGCCGCTCCCCATTTGGATATGAGAGATTCACTCTATGCCTGATGGCTTGGCGTGAGCTTCAAAACATTAGGACTGCCCTATACGAAATAATCACCTTTTGATAACCTATGCTCCAGATTCATGATAATAAAGCGAAACTCCTTTCATCGAGAGTCTTCTTGGGTATTCCCCAAGATGTAATGAACCAGTAGGAATACGTTTCTCTTGGAGACTTTTGACCCCAGAACAAAAATGTTCTTTTTGGTTCTCTAGTTACGGGTGGCTTATACAGAGATTTTGCTCGTGGATGTTGTTTTCTAAGGTACTTCAATCCGATTATGTTTGGACGTATACACTCGACTCATCAAATGAGGATTGCACCTATATAAGCCTTCCGTCTCTTTTCATTTTGATTTGTTTGTCTATTGTTGTCGTACGTCATTTTACTGTTTGATTCCTCTCCTCTTCGAATCATTCATTTAATTCGAGAGAGATACTTATTCGAATAGAAAAATTATACAATGATACATAAATAGACAAGCTGACGACTCTGAGATCTAAAAAAACCAAGAAAAATAATCTGGCAAATCTGCTGGGGATGAGTCTCTCTCTCAATGCTAGGAGTTTTGCTTTTTGTTCTGGGGTTGTGGTCTCTCGCTGTGTATGGGAGTTTCTCTCACATTGTCATGACCTGGATTGTTTACTCAAGTCACTAGTTGAGCTTGTAGTGAAACCTTGGTTTTAGTCTATATGTTAGTTGCTAGAGGTAGCAGCTTGACGTATTCTGTCTCGTTTTCTCACCCTCAACACATTGACTCATTGCATATTCACATGGGTCCGTGTCGTTGTACTATTTTTGTGATTTTTTTAACCTTTCTTTTTTTGATCGTGTTTCTTTTACTTGTCAGACATGGAGAGCGAGAGATTCATGACGATCGCTACTACTGGGAGAAACTATGTTTCTTTCTCCCCCAGTATCTTCTGTGCTCCCGAGTGTACCATAACCTTTAGTTCGTTTGACCATCCTGTCTAGATTACCTTGGGTAATCCTACGCCTTCTGAGGCTGCTGCTTTGTGCCCTCCCCCTAAAAAGGAGAGTTGAGCACATAAAGCCACTCCTACTGAGGCAACTCGCGTCGAGCCTGCCCCTTCTACAAAGATGAGGCCTCGGCCCGATGGCGATGTGCCACAACACCCTTCAGTCTTCTCCAGGCTGTCAGGTCGTCCCTCCATATTTTCACGGATTTCTCTACCTTCCATAAGTCAGTCTTCTAGCAGCACTGTTGCTGTCGTTGTTTCCCCTGTTGCGGTCTCAAACCCTATGGTCCCGATTCCCTCTGAGGTTGATCCTGCTCCCAAGTTGGGCAGGAAGGCCCGGAGAAACCGGAACAGGTTGCTTAGGGCTCAACAACAGGTTTCTACTTCTGTTGTCGTGGTTTCGGTTTAGGAGGAGCCTCCGACTCCCTTGGATAGGAACCCCTTTTCTGTACTTTCTGGCTGTGAGGACCACATCCCCACCAGGATTCTAGGATGGCTCACCCTCCTCATGTCAGTGCAGGTCGCCTCAGGCTTGTTGTTCAATTCAACAAGGCTACCACATATCTTTTGTCTATGAAAATTATGAAGGTTATTTTCTCTTTAGAAGGAAAGGGGCCTGTTTCCGAGAGGAAGCTCTTAGCCCAGATTTCTGAGACATCTAAGCATGTTTTGGGAGAACTTCTTTTTCCCACCCTCGAGGTTGTCGTAGTAGGAGGAGGGCTTCGACCCGTCGGTCCACTACTCGTCAAGAGGGGTTTCCTTCAGTTGCAAATGGGGTTGGGCCCACTGGGGTGTCGTTAAGAACCCTTAGCACGGTGTTGAATCCCAACGCTCCGGAGTTTGTGCCTGTCGTCAGGTCCACTGTCATAGCGGTTCAGCCTGCATTTGATGTATTTGCCGAAATTATTTAAAAGAAAAATATTGCTGCTTATGTTTCTTCTTCCTCTTCTTTGGCTAGAAATGATGTGAGCACTTCTTTTGTGGATGGTGAGTGTTCTGGGGCTTGTCCCCGAGGTCACTCCCACTACTTGTACCAAAAGAAGTATCTACAGGAGGGATACCGTCCTAACCGACCTAAGAGGCAATGAGTTTGAAAGCCAACCACCTCCTCTCATGTTGAGGCTCCAGCTCCAGTGTTGGAGGCCGTTGAGTCAATCCCGAAAAAGATCGTTCCTTTAGTTGATCATGCCTTGGAGCCAACCCCAGAATGGAGCCCAATATTGATCATAATGGTGGCTTATCTAAGTATTATGCTCTTACCCCAAGCGATGATTCACCTGGGGGCCTCTCAGATATTTCGAAGGATTTTGTCAATGAAGATGACCTCCTCGACGAAGAGCTTCATGATTTTGAGATGGCCACCGGCCGGGTCATGACCTTGACCACTCAAGCCCAGAGCTTGAATGTCGAGTGGCACACCCCCCGATCCCGTCGAGGATGACCAACATGAGGCTATTGAAGCATAAGGGTATAAATAAAATATCAAATGATTATTACCCCATCCTTAGGATTGGCTAAAACATCAGTTCATCGAGCATAAAGGTAAGATAAGGATGAGTTATTAAGCAACGTCATGAGTTTGAATGAACTTGAAACTTTTTAAAGGATTGTGAGATGCTTGAGGTCTGGTCTTTGGACCTTTCTCGTGCTCTTTTGAACATCTTGAAGGACAATTAGACTCATTATGCATTTCTTGAGAAATCATCTATGCACTTAAATAACTAAGATCCACCAAGTTATGACATAGGATTTGGCTGACATGCGACGAACCTATCTATAAGCTTTACTTTCCTGCAAATTATAAATGTTTACTGCAAAAGATACTAAAGTTTCATGTGGAGGAATAAGAAAATTCGACAGGTACACTTTTATTGTTTACAATACTTTTTTTTCCTACACTTTCTCCACTGTACTTGTTATTCTTATAAATTTACATGTTAAATAACATTGTCACCCTGCATGTCAAAACCAAAACCTTTAGGATAACCACCAAACTGAAGCCAAAACTAAAAGTCAAAACAAGATGAAATTCATCGCTACAACATTTAAAATATAAGACAATCAAAATTTAGTCACAAACAGAATGAAACAAAAATTACAACTAAATTAAAACGACTCTATCAAATAATCGGGAATCCCTCGGAGGAGGTAACCTATGATTGCTAATGAGATTTTTCACGGTCTAAATGAAAGTATGGAACTCATTAAGTCAAGTTTAGTAAATTCATTTCGACTAAGTGAATCTGAAAGAAAATAGTGACGCCAGAACGAGGGAGCCGTAGGATCCGAACTGGTGTCGCTACAATCAACTTTAACATCCTCCATAATATCTAAAAAATAATAACCTGAGCACTTGATTTGACAACATAACTTAACACATTAAAAAACTTGAACTTGCTATAATGAGGAGTTTGGAGCTAGCATTGTGGGCAGCACAACCATCTTCAACAACAAAACATGTTTACACCAGCCAAACCTTTTCTAGAATTAAATAACAATCCATATGAGTTCGAGGTTGTGTGCTTAGACAACATAAATCCTCAACTTATCTTTAGTCCTTTGTATAGCTTTACTATGTAATTCAAGTTCTAACTCGCTTTAGGATTCCGAGGTTGTCGTTTGTCACGACCTAAATCCTCATATCTTCCGGACTATTTGTATGATTGTTTCACACGAATGTAATTCCTAATTAATAAAATTGGCAGGATGAAACAATCAATAGTTCAATTCTCCAAAATTGAAGCCAAACAATAGGATATTTTGGGAGGTCACTGAGGTTCTCCTCAGGATTTATGATATCTCATAGTTCTTCTTTATTTGGATTTCGAAATAAAATGTTTCAAATTTGAGTCATTCCCCTTTCACACCTCTTTGTCCGATCTCGTTGAAAAGTCCTATTCTTGGGAACTCCTTAAACATAATATCCCCTAATTTTTATCGAGGGCTTTCTTAGGTGACCTCAGTTATCTAGGATATAATTAACTATAAGAGCTTGCCCTTATAGGAAGCTTTTTCGAACTCAGCTTAATAAAAACCTTATTTAATTTTTCATATTCGGCTTATAATAAAAATGGATTTGCAGACTTAAACGGGTGTCATACAATCTTTAGTTTATTTAATCGAGTCTTACCAGTAAGTAGTGTGTTTATCCTTGGATATGGATACATTACTTACGGTATTTGACTAGTTTATTTAAATTATTGGAAATATGAGATTGGTCTGGTCTTGTATTTTTAAAATTCAAAATGTTATTTTTTCCAAATTATATATATATATATATATATATATATATATATATANCATAAATAAAATATCAAATGATAATTACCCCATCCTTAGGATTGGCTAAAACATCAGTTCATCAAGCATAAGGGTAAGATAAGGATGAGTTATTAAGCAACATCATGAGTTTGAATGAACTTGAGACTTTTTAAAGGATTGTGAGATGCCTGAGGCCTGGTCTTTGGACCTTTCTCATGCTCTTTTGGACATCTTGAAGGACAATTAGACTCATTATGCATTTCTTGAGAAATCATCTATACACTTAAATAACTAAGATCCACCAAGTTATGACAGGATTTGGTTGACATGCGGCGAACCTATCTATAAGCTTTACTTTCCTGCAAATTATAAATGTTTACTGCAAAAGATACTAAAGTTTCATGTGGAGGAATGAGAAAACTCGACAGGTACTCTTTTATTGTTTACAATACTTTCTTTTCCTGCACTTTCTCCACTGTACTTGTTATGCTTATAAATTTACATGTTAAATAACATTGTCATCCTGCATGTCAAAACCAAAACCTTTAGGATAGCCACCAAACTGAAAAAGTCAAAACAAGATGAAATTCACCGCTACAACATTCAAAATATAAGACAATCACAATTTAATCACAAACATAACGAAAAAAAAATTGCAACTAAATTAAAACGTCTCTATCAAATGATCAGGAATCTCTCAGAGGAGGTAACCTATGGTTGCTAATGAGATTTTTCACGATCTAAATGAAAGTATGGAACTCATTAAGTTGAGTTTAGTAAATTCATTTGGACTAAGTGAATCGATAGAAAATAGTGGTGTCGGAATGAGGGAGCCGTAGGATCCGAACTGGTGTCGCTCTGCCGGAACGAGGGAGCCGTAGGATCCAAACTAGTGTCGCTCTAATCAACTTTAACATCCCCCATAATATCTAAAAAATAATAGCCTTAGGGAGCACTTGATTTTACAACATAACTTAACACATTAAAAAACTTAAACTTGCTACGATGAGGAGTTTGGAGCTAGCATTGTGGGGAGCACAACCATCTTCAACAGCAAAACATGTTTACACCAGCCAAACCTTTTCTTAGAATTAAATAACAATCCATAGGAGTTCGAGGTTGTTTGTTTAGGCAACATAAATCCTCAACTTATCTTTAGACCTTTGTATAGTTTTACTATGTAATTTAAGTCCTAAATCGCTTTAGGATTCTGAGGTTGTCATTTGTCACGACCTAAATCCTCATATCTTCCAGGCTATTTGTATGATTGTTTCACACGAATGTAATTCCTAATTAATAAAATTGGCAGGATGAAACAATCAATAGTTCTATTCTCCAAAATTGAAGCCAAATAATAGGATAATTTGAGAGATCACTGAGGTTCTCCTCAGGACTTATGATAGCCCCTAGTTCTTCTTTATTTGGATTTCAAAATAAAATGTTTCAAATTTGAGTCATTTCCCCTTCACACATTTTTGTCTGATCTTGTTGAAAAGTCATATTCTTTGGAACTCCTAAAACATAATATCCCCTAATTTTTATCGAGAGTTTTCATACGTGACCTCGATTATCTAGGATATAATTAACTATAAGAGCTTGCCCTTATAGGAAGCTTTTTCGAACTCGACTTAATAAAAACCCTATTTAATTTTTCATATTAAATAGGGGAACTTGTCGGCTTATAATAAAAATGGTTTCGCAGACTTAAACGGGTGTCATACAATCTTTAGTTTATTTAATCGAGCATTACAAGTAAGTAGTGTGTTTATCCTTGGAGATGTATACATTACTTACGGTATTTGACTCGTTCATTTAAACTATTGAAAATATGAGATCGGTATGGTCTTGTATTTTTAGAATTCAAAATGCTATTTTTTCCAAATTATATATATATATATATATATATATATATATATATATATATATATATTAAATTAAATTAAAT
>JXCR01044329.1:224771-245442 GCA_002079205.1 Phalaenopsis hybrid cultivar
TATATATATATATATGCTTATTTTTATTTTGTTTTGAAGTTTATACATGAAATGAAACATGAAATAACAAAGCAAGCAACACATATCTTATCTTGGATTAGACTTGAGTTTGTATTAGGTTGAGGTAAACTAGGTTCCTAGCTACAATTTACTCAAAATTGAGCTTAAATGTAACATTGGTCAGCTGATTTGGGGTCTAGTTTAACTTATATCATACATGAGTTTACTTTGGTTGACCTGAGTTTGACTTAAGTTAACTTGGGTTGACTTATTTTGAGTTAGGTCAGATCTCAGCTGGATCAAGTTAGACATGGGTTGGGTCAGATTGGGCCTGGGTTTGGTCAGGTAAGACTTGGGTTGGGTCAGATCGAATCTGGGATAAACTAGGTTGGGTTTAGGTTAAGGTTTGAGTTTAGGTTTGGTTTGGGTTTTAGTTAAGTTAGTGTTTGGGTTTTGGTTAAACCTAGGTTAAGTTAGGTTTAGGGATTAGGTTAGGTTTAAATTATTTATGTTAGGTTAGGGTTTGGATTTTGGTTAAACTTAGGTAGGGTTACGTTGAAGGATTTGATTAGGTTAGGTTTGAGCTTACTTCTAAATTAGAGTTAACCTAAGTAAAGCTCAAACCCAAGCCTAATCCAAGGCTTTTGAATGGGTTGACCTACTCAACATGACTAAACAATAAATATTTAAAGTAAAAGATGAGGGAGGAAATGACTAGAGGAGTAGGCTCACTAGAGAAATTTTCTTCCTTCTTCTTCCTTTGTTCTAGTAGTTCAAGGTAAGTGTCAGAGAGTTCAGGAGTGAAGAGTGTAAAATGTACAATGTTGGAGAGCCTATTTATAGGCCGAGAAGGCGATGAGAGAGGCCTCCGTAGCTATTCAATTAGGTGGCAGGTCGACGATCAAGATGAATTTGGCGGTTGGAAGAGCCACTAGCAAAATGATGCAACATTTTGTGCTCTGATATGTGGACAAAGGCCACATATTGATGGTGTGGCACTGGGAGTGATCATGCAAAGTGATCACTCCAAGTATTCCTAAAGTTGGCATGACTACACCGAGAAACTTCTGGTCATGGTCACACCCAGATTAGGCATGACCACACTGAGGTATTTTTGGGCATCGTCATGCCCAAGCTTGGCGTGATAACACTAGGCCAAAAATTAGCTTGTGCAAGTTTTGGCCAGTGTGGCTACACGAGACCAATGGATGATGTTTGTGCAAGCTCTATGTGACCAATTATGAGGTCAATAAATGGACCCCTATTGTGCGTGGTGAACTGTTCAAAGTACGCCTCAAATGTTAGTGTTATTCAAAGCGATCAACCAAGTTCAGAGGATAATTAATTTGATTTAAATATGTCATGGATTTAGACTTTAAGGTTTTATAAATTATAATTTTTGGGATCCATTGGGGATTTTAGGTTTATCTAAACACATTAGGGTGGAAACTGATGTGGAATTACATCCAACCAAAGGGGTGAATATGATGAGTAGATCAGGAATGACAATGTTGGAACTATCATTTAGCTTGAGAGCTAATTGAAGAAGGATATGAAGTTTAACCATATTAAAGAGGAAAGCGCGGGAACTAACATCTAACCTAGGAGGTACACAAAATGACTAGGTCAAGAAGGACAACACTGAAGCTTATCATTCATCCTGAGGGCTGATCAGATGAAACTAATAGAATGTGTTTATACCATAAAGAAAAGTGTGAGGACTAACATACAATCCTAGGGAACATATGGAATGACTAGATCACAAAGGACAATGCTGGAGCTTATCATTCATCCTGAAAACTACCCTATGAAATTAAGAGTACTAGGAAGGAAAGCGTTGGGACTAACATCTAACCTATCAGATAAATAGACTAGGTAGATCAGAAAGGACAAACCTGAAGCTTATCATTCATTTTGAAACTAATTAAACTGTAATATTCAAATGATTAAGTTGGTTTTGTTTTGCTGAGGAATATGAATTGAGAAGTTGTGATGTAAATTTGCGTGTCTCGACACATTAGAAATGAGGGTAAAGAAACTTATTCTGAACCTAATAGGTGCACGAGAGTGATTTGTTCATGATATATGATACGAGGATCTAAATTGATGGCAAGTCAGGACTTCAATTTAAAGCAGATAGTTCATGGACTGACATATATCTTAAGCTCTGACCTGGTTATCATAGAAGTTGACCATTGGGCTTTTGGGCTTTTAAGGGTTCTCCTACGGTGTGTAATGACTATACCAGAAAGTTGCACAAACTCTATTGGGTTTATAGAGTTAAGACATTAACTTATCAAATCATATGCAGGGATTGATGTTAATGAACTGAGAATTAGGAGAATAGTTCTATAGGTTGTGTAATTGTGTTGATTTGTGTTAAATGTTGTTTAGGCGTTCAAAGACTAAAAGTAAGAAAGGAGCCTAACAAGGATGATGCTTACTACAGACTTAGTTTAGATTGGTCAACACATTATTTTACCATACCCGGATATACAATAAAAGCAATGAACCAAGTTGCTCAGTGAGGAGGTCGTGTGAAGGCTTAATCCCAATAATGAAGAGCCAATGCCAACCTATTCCTCTATTCCATAGTAGATAAACTTAGTGACCCTAACTCGATAGTGTGTAATGGATATACTAGGACCTATCCAAGATATACAAAGCCAAAGCATAAGTTCATGTTGAGTTTGGAGTGTCAACAAAACTAAAGAACTTGAGAAAGAAATGATATATGTTCGGTGCTCAATGAGATGGACCTAGTTAAGAGAATCATTTCAACTCAAAAGTACTAGCCAAACATTAACCTACATCAACAATCGCAACTGTGACTAGATGAATGAATCTGATCTCAATGTGATGGTGCCATATGAGTCGTGCTCCAACTTTTAATGGATCATCAACTAGATCTGTGGAAAGGAATGGTCAATACAAAATACAAAACCCGATCTAACTGCCTTGTCACAAGGCATTCAACTAATGTACTAAAGAATAATGGCTACACTCTAGGTTTAATCTTTCAAGGCATAAACTACACGACCAACTATTTATTGATTAACAATCCACAAACTTGAGAAAGGAAAGTGTATTATGTAGGTGTTTAATTGACTATACGATTGGAAAGTTGCCCATTGACCAATTCTAGATTTACAATTCTAAAGTACTGAATGGATTGGATCCAAAAATCAGTTGACATCNTCTTAAATCTCTAAATTGGATTTGCCTCTTTCTACATATGAGTTGGCAGTATAGCTGGTTCGATACTGTTCTAGCCGAAATTTGTTGTTTTCCCTTTTCCAGGACTTAATATTTACTGCCTTCCGTTTTTGGCACTGCATCAATTTACAGTTATTGTAGAGATTTTTAGAGGTTGCTGTCTTTGTGGTTTTTGCGATTATAAATAGAGTTGACAAGGTATGTAAAAATTTAACCCAGTACTTGGTAATTTTTCAGAAATTTTCTCAAATTTATATGTTGGCTGGATGAGAATTTTTTGACTGCAGTCTACTTGTCATTTTTTTCTTTTTTTTTATTCTTTTTTCTTTGATATTTTATTCTTTATTTTTAAATTTTTTGGGTAACAAAGCTAGTGTAGATGATAAGAAAATTTTTTCTTTATCTTGTTGTAAAGCGAAAATCTTCGATTTGGCCTCATTTTTTCAACAAAATTTATAATTTGATTATATAGGTAATTGAATTTGATCAAATTTACAGTATAATGATTATCTGATTAGGGATGATACGTCCTATGTGATCAGTCATTACAACCTTTGTGGTTGACTGACGGTCTTGCAGCTAGCAACTACGGCCTATGTGGCTTGTTTGTACTGCAACTTCCCACTACGACTTCTGTGGTCAACTAACTCTCTTACCGCTACCAACTATGACTTACGTGGTCAATTACTATTGCATTTTTCCATTACGTTTTGTGGCCAACTAATGCTATTGTAGAATGTAGACGCTTAATACAATCTTTTTCACCAAATACCATTGTTGTCATTTTTAACCGTGTCTTTGTGACCAACTATTATTTTTACAGACAAAAACTACATATATTATAGCTCAATTATGACAATTATTAATGAACTATAGTTGTACATTTGTCATAATCAATTTTGCAATTCGAT
The DNA here is from genome assembly GCA_002079205.1 of Phalaenopsis hybrid cultivar. Lineage (NCBI taxonomy): Eukaryota > Viridiplantae > Streptophyta > Magnoliopsida > Asparagales > Orchidaceae > Phalaenopsis > Phalaenopsis hybrid cultivar. Next base: position 228,899 of record JXCR01044329.1, read on the forward strand.
CTTTTTTTATTCAGAAGAAGAGTGAACCAATATACTTACAAGATATAGTGGACTACTTTGACTGGGTTAGGTCCTGTGATTTTTTTTATTTCTAGAATTTGTCCATATACAAAATCTTGATGTCTCATTTTGATATTTTTTATATTATTTGTGTGTGTTGAATTTTTGTGCAGTGCTAAAACGTTAAATTATCACTCTACTATCAAAAATCTTCCGGGACACAGCAAGTCTATTTATTATAGTGGATATAAACTTTTGTTTATGTGGCTCCAAGTAGGATTAAGAGTTGGCGAACCATTGTTCCGCCAAGCTAAACAAAATCTATCTTTGAAAAAAAAAAAATATGAAAAAGGTTCACCACTAATTAATCAAGTAATTACTAATAATATCGCTTTGGAAACGGGTAATCCTACTTAAAATTGCATAATTAAATATAAGAACATTTAAAAAAAAGGAGCTTTTACATACATATCATTTAATACCTATACGTTTATATATAAAACACTTAAATTTCAATTTTTACATATATATGTCAGGCTATGGATCAAAAATTATATTTCACCTTTTAAAAAGTGATAATACTCTTAATGTGATATAAAAGATATGAGTATTATAAATGTAAATAATAAAATTTTGGTGCTAGATATCTAAATACATGGTAGTTGGATTGTATGTTTGTCGCTCCCTAAGGATATGAATTCCAAGGCGTTTGGGAGGGGTCATGAAAACCATTCAAATAATTGATCCAAACCATATTGATTAATTGTTTCGGTTATTCCATGTGATAATCCGACATCAATTCCTAAAACACTCAAATATTAAAAGAATTATTTGACTTCACTTTCTTTTTTCTTTTTTTTTACTTTTTTATTTTTTAAAAATATATTTGATACTATTTATGTTTAAAAATAAAAAAAATATAAAATACGTTTGATTGAGCACTTTTTTTTTAGAAAATATTTATATTTTTTATAAAACGATTGAGTTAATTTGTTTATTCATCATATTCCTTGCTCCACCCAACATAAAATATTACCAGTGATCTAGGGATCGACAACTGTGGCTAGCAAAGTATGGCAAAGGCCAACGGAGACTGATTGGGGCAGTGTGGCCACGGGAGGCAGTTGGAGAGCGGCGACTGACTCCAAGAGCACGCGGTGGACAGCAGCATAAGGCTAAGGCCAGAGGCAACGACCAGCGCTAGACGGTGGGCGAGGCATAGTCATTTTGGTGTTTTAAAAATAGATAAAAATATATTTATTTCTATTCTTAATATTTTAAAAACGAATATTCTTCCAAGAAAAAAAAACAGTAATAAAAAAAAACAAATAACATTATTTTTATATTATTTCTTATGTTTTATTTTCAAAAACAAAAACAAAAACAAATATTGATGCCAAACAGCCCTTAACGAAGTAACTTTTTTTTCCCCTAAAAGCTTCAGTGGTGATCCCAAATACAAAAGATTTCATGATAATATATAATAATTATTTTAAATTTGCATGATTTTAAANAATTTGGGGTCTAGTTTAACTTATATCATACATGAGTTTACTTTGGTTGACTTGGGTTGATATGAGTTTGACTTAAGTTAACTTGGGTTGACTTATTTTGAGTTAGGTCAGATCTCAGATGGGTCAAGTTAGACATGGGTTGGGTCCGATTGGTCCTGGGTTTGGTCAGGTAAGACTTGGGTTGGGTCAGATCGAATCTGGGTTAAACTAGGTTGGGTTTAGGTTTAGGTTAAGGTTTGAGTTTAGGTTTGGTTTTGGTTTCGGTTAAGTTAGGGTTTGGGTTTTGGTTAAAACTAGGTTGGGTTTAGGTTAAGGTTTGAGTTTAGGTTTGGTTTGGGTTTCAGTTAAGTTAGGGTTTGGGTTTTGGGATTAGGCTTAGGTTTAAATTATTTATGTTAGATTAGGGTTTGGATTTTGGCTAAACTTAGGTAGGGTTAGGTTGAAGGATTTGATTAGGTTAGGTTTGAGCCTACTTCTAAATTAGAGTTAACCTAAGTAAAGCCCAAACCCAAGCCTAATCCAAGGCTTTTAAATGGGTTGACCTACTTAACATGAATAAACAATAAATATTTAAAGTAAAAGACGAGGGAGGAAATGACTAGAGGAGTAGGCTCACTAGAGAAATTTTCTTCCTTCTTCTTCTTCTGTTCTTGTAGTTCAAGGTAAGTGTCAGAGAGTTCAGGAGTGAAGAGTGTAAAATGTACAATGTTGGAGAGCCTATTTATAGGCCGAGAATGCGGTGAGAGAGGCCTCCGTAGCTATTCAATTAGGTGGCGGGTCGACGATCAAGATGAATTTGGCGGTTGGAAGAGCCACCGACAAAATGATGCAATATTTTGTGCTCCGATATGTGGACAAAGGCCACATATTGATGGTGTGGCACTGGGAGTGATCATGCAAAGTGACCACTCCAAGTATATCTAAAGTTGGCATGACTACACCGAGAAACTTTTGGTCATGATCACACCCAGATTAGGCATGACCACACTGAGGTATTTTTGGGCATCGTCATGCCCAAGCTTGGCGTGATAACACCAGACCAAAAATTAGCTTGTGCAAGTTTTGGCCAGTGTGGCTACACGAGGTCAACGGATGATGTTTGTGCAAGCTCTATGTGACCAATTATGAGGTCAACAAATGGACCCCTATTGTGCGTGGTGAACTGTTCAAAGTACGCCTCAAATGTTAGTGTTAATCAAAGCGATCAACCAAGTTCAGAGGATAATTAATTTGATTTAAATATGTCATGGATTTAGATTTTAAGGTTTATAAATTATAATTTTTGGGATCCATTGGGATTTTAGGTTTATCTAAACACATTAGGGTGGAAACTGATGTGGAATTCCATCCAACCAAAGGGGTGAATATGATGAGTAGATCAGGAATGACAATGTTGGAACTATCATTTAGCTTGAGAGCTAATTGAAGAAGGATATGAAGTTTAACCATATTAAAGAGGAAAGCGCGGGAACTAACATCTAACCTAGGAGGTACACAAAATGACTAGGTCCAGAAGGACAACGCTGAAGCTTATCATTCATCCTGAGGGCTGATCAGAAGAAACTAATAGAATGTGTTTATACCATAAAGAAAAGTGTGAGGACTAACATACAATCTTAGGGAACATATGGAATGACTAGATCACAAAGGACAATACTGGAGCTTATCATTCATTCTGAAAACTACCCGATGAAATTAAGAGTACTAGGAAGGAAAGCACTGGGACTAACATCTAACCTATCAGATAAATAGACTGGATAGATCAGAAAGGACAAACTTGAAGCTTATCATTCATTCTGAAACTAATTAAATTGTAATAGTCAAATGATTAAGTTGGTTCAGTTTTGTTGAGGAATATGGTTTGAGAAGTTGTGATGTAAATTTACGTGTCTCGACACATTAGGAATGAGGGTAAAGAAACTTATTCTGAACCTAATAGGTGCACGGGAGTGCTTTGTTCAAGATATATGATACGAGGATCTAAATTGAAGGCAAGTCAGGTCTTCAATTTAAAGTAGATAGTTCATGGACTGACATATATCTTAAGCTCTGACCTGGTTATCATAGAAGTTGACCATCGGGCTTTTGGGATTTTAAGGGTTCTCCTACGGTGTGTAATGACTATACCAGAGAGTTGCACATACTCTATTGGGTTTATAGAGTCAAGACATTAACTTATCAAATCATATGCAGGGATTGATGTCAATGAACTAAGAATTAGGAGAATAGTTCTATAGGTCATGTAATTGTGTTGATTTGTGTTAAATGTTGTTTAGGTGTTCAAAGACTAAAAGTAAGAAAGGAGCCTAACAAGGATGATGCTTACTACAGACTTAGTTTAGATTGGTCAACTCATTATTTTACTATACCCGAATATATAATAAAAGCAATGAACCAAGTTGCTCAGTGAGGAGGTCGTGTCAAGGCTTAATCCCAATAATGGAGAGCCAATGCCAACCTATTCCTCTATTCCATAGTAGATAAAATTAGTGACCTAACTCCATAGTGTGTAATGGATATACTAGGACCTATCCAAGATATACAAAGCCAAAGCATAAGTTCATGTTGAGTTTGGAGTGTCAACAAAACTAAAGAACTTGAGAAAGAAATGATATATGTTCGGTGCTCAATGAGATGGACCGAGTTAAGAGAATTATTTCAACTCAAAAGTACTAGCCAAACATTAACCTACATCAGCAATCGTAACTGTGACTAGATGAATGAAACTGATCTCAATGTGATGGTGCCATATAAGTCGTGCTCCAACTTTCAATGGATCATCAACTAGATCTGTGGAAAGGAATGGTCAATACAAAATACAAAACCCGATCTAACTGCCTTGTCACAAGGCATTCAACTAATGTACTAAAGAATAATGGCTACACTCTAGGTTTAATCTTTCAAGGCATAAACTGCACGACCAACTATTTATTGATTAACAATCCACGAACCTGAGAAAGGAAAGTGTATTATGTAGGTGTTTAATTGACTATACGAGTGGAAAGGTGCCCATTGACCAATTCTAGATTTACAATTCTAAAGTACTGAATGGATTGGATCCAAAAATCAGTTGACATCAGCCAACCCTACCTACTTTAATAAGTTAGTCCACCCTAACTTCAAGTACAATGTTCTGACACAGAGTTGGGCAATGACTAACTCTAGGGGACAAATACATAAGCATAACCCTATACTAGTTTTACTCAACAGCAAGGTAGTAGTATCATTAGGAGTCAGATGTAGCCCAACCAAATTTGACAGGCACTGAATGAAGGAGCAAAATATTTTATTGGTCTGCGATGGGTTGGACTAAGAGAAAGTTTGTTAGGAGATTTACTTTAACTCAGAATTATCAATTTAAATGATTAATTCACAAGATCAATCTTGACTGGTGTGGAATTAATCAACTAAGTCACATCGTTATGGTGCCACGTGGGGTGTGCTCCAACTTTCAATGAACCAAAGATAAACTTGTGGAGAGTTTGAAGTCAAACTAAGTTCGGCGAACCTTTTTCTGGTGTGCAATGAGTATACTAGATGAGAGTAAGACATAATTGTGACTCAATTGATTGATAATTGTAGGAAGGTAAATCAACCTAACCACATTGTGTTGGTTCTACGTAGGGCGTACTCCAACTTCGAACAGGCCTGAAGAAGGTTCAATTTAAAGGTTACAATGGACAAAACTGTAAGGGATGTGTATGATTTGTTGCATCTCAAGTTTATTAGCCCAAAGAATTAACAACCAAAATAAGCTATGAAGGATTTGAAATAAACCAACCTGATCACATCGTGATGGTTGCACATTGGGCGTGCTCCAACTTTTGAAAGATCGAAAGCAAACTTTTGGTGTGTGATAGACTAAGTTGAGGAGATACTTAGCATAAGGATTGATCTCCAAAACAAATCTTGATTGGCATGTGGTCAATCAACTTGGTCCCATCGTGCTACTGCCATGTGAGGCATGCTCCAACCTTTGATGGGCCCAAATAAGTGCAAGCAGGATTCATTGTGCACTGTGTTTATGTTAAAGTTTTGCTTTGTCAGATTGATTTGGTGAATTGATGTGGAGAAAAAGTTATTCCATTTTTTGACAAATGTGAGTTTTTCAATCATATTTAGATATATGAGACTGCATGGGGCAATATACCTTGTCCTTATAGTGATTGGGGTAGTCTAAGGATAACATCCTTAAAACTATGAGAGGTTTTGATATTTGAATATCATAATTTTGATTGTTGTGTGTTTTTTATTTGGAAGAAATTTTTCGGAAATGTTTAAGTTTAAAAGTTTCCATACCAGTATCCATTTGAAAATTAATTTATTTGTTCATCTAAACATCATTTTGATATGAGTTTAAGATTCATTCAACATCACATTTATTTAGTTAGAAAATATATTGCTTTTAAAATAAAAGAATATTAGTTCATTTATAAACACATCCATTGTCATTAGTACATTCATATGACTTAGCAATAATTTTACAAACATAACACATGACAAAGATCGACGGTCATGACATTAGAATGCATGAATAACATCATATGTTTAAAAAGCCGCAACGACTTAGTATTTCAAAAAAAAATGTCTCGGAGGTAGCTGAGAGGTCTTTTTGAGCTCTTCATCTTTCTGAAGGTGATGGAGACCCTTTGTTTAGGGACAGAAGGTATACAATACTTGACTAAGTTAGCATTGTTTCCATCCATGACCAGAACTGATACTCGTGTTAAGAAAATAGAGCATGACCCATTGAATTTTCCCAAACCCGGTGTTTCGAATTCACTACCAAAAACTATATCACCTTCACTCACAAGTGAGACAATTTTAAAAAGGTTCACGAGATAACTTCTTCTCTAAATAAACTCTCAACGCCTGATTACTTTATGAGGTGAAATCATCTAACCAATTTGCTCACCTAAGGAAGTCACAATTCCCGACTAGGTGTAGTGACAACTTTCTAGCTACAGTCCGACTTTTCCAAAAAAGCCAACCACAATTTCTTTAACAGCAGCTGCCCCAAAAGGACTCAAGGCTGCATAGAAGGTAAGCTTAGAGACCTAGCTTTAAATTTATCTTCTGGCGTATACAGCCCACGCATCCGTTTGGCATTTTAAGGCACGCATTTCTTAATGCCACACCAACGTGGAACTAATTCTACATTCTTTGTAATATGATCGGGAAATTCACATAAAAGCCACTCAATTCCTATATATTTACAAATCTATCACCTAAACCTCAAATTTTACATACCACCTTATCTATGCATAAGAAAATGTATTTCACATTTAAAAATTAAAATAATTATATCACAAGAACTAAAATAATAAGCTTCTTGCCATGATACAAAACTTTGGGTGGTATAAATGTAAAAATTGAAATTTATATGTTAGATGTGTATATATATACATAAAACTTGGGTTCTATGATATTTTAAAAAGAAAAATTCATTTGTATACTCCTAATGTTTATATATATATATATATATATATATATNGTGCTCCAACCTTTGATGGGCCCAAATAAGTGCAAGCATGATTTGTTGTGCACTGTGTTTATGTTAAAGTTTTGTTTTGTCAGATTGATTTGTTGAATTGATGTGGAGAAAAAGTTATTCCTTTTTTTTGACAAATGTGAGTTTTTCAATCATATTTAGATATAGGAGACTGCATGGGGCAATATACCTTGTCCTTATAGTGAATGGGATAGTCTAAGGATAACATCCTTAAAACTATGAGAGGTTTTTATATTTGAATATCATAATTTTGATTGTTGTGTGTTTTTTATTTGGAAGAAATTTTTCGGAAATGTTTAAGTTTAAAAGTTTCCATACCAGTATCCATTTGAAAATTAATTTATTTGTTCATCTAAACATCATTTTGATATGAGTTCAAGATTCATTCAACATCACATTTATTTAGTTAGAAAATATAATACTTTTAAAATAAAAGAACATTAGTTCATTTATATACACATCCATTGTCATTAGTACATTCATATGACTGAGCAAAAATTTTACAAACATAACACATGACAAAGATTGACAGTCATGACATTAGAATGCATGAATAACATCGTATGTTTAAAAGCCGCAACGGCTTGGTATTTCGAAACAAAATGTCTCGGAGGTAGCTGAGAGGTCTTTTTGAGCTCTTCATCTTTCTGAAGATGATGGAGACCCGTTGTTTAGGGACAGAAGGTATACAATACTTGACTAAGTTAGCATTGTTTCCATCCATGATTAGAACTGATACTCGTGTTAAGAAAATAGAGCATGACCCATTGAATTTTCCCAGAACCGGTGTTTCCAATTCACTACCAAAAACTATATCACCTTCACTCACAAGTGAGACAATTTTAAAAAGGTTTACGAGATAACTTCTTCTCTAAAGAAACTCTCAACGCCTGATTACTTTATGAGGTGAAATCATCTAACCAATTTGCTCACCTAAGGAAGTCACAATTCCCGATTAGGTGCGGTGACAACTTTCTAGCTACGGTCCGAATTTTCCAAAAAAGACAATCACAATTTTTTTAACAGCAGATTATTTTTCAGCAGCTGCCCCAAAAAAGACTCAAGGCTACATAAAAGGTAAGCTTAGAGACGTAGCTTTAAATTTATCTTCCGGCGTACAAAGCCCACGCATCCGGTTGGCATTTCAAGGCACGCATTTCTTAATGCCACACCAACGTGGAACTAATTCTACATTCTATGTAATATTATCGCGAAATTCACATACAAGCCACCCAATTCCTATATATTTACAAATCTATCGCCTAAACCTCAAATTTTACATACATACCACCTCATCTATGCATAAGAAAATGTATTTCACATTTGAAAATTAAAATAATTATATCACAAAAACTAAAATAATTATACTCTTGCTATGATACAAAACTTTGGGTGGTATAAATGTAAAAATTGAAATTTATAGGTTAGATGTATATATACATAAAACTTGGGATCTATGATATTTAAAAAAGAAAAATTCATTTGTATACTCCTAATGCTTATTTATATTATTATTATTATTTTTTGCTTATATATATTTGAGCAAGCCAAAATAGAAAATAAAAATATGAGATAAACTTATAGTTAGTCTCAATGTATACATTTATTTGCATACATTTATTTATTAGATTGTTTAATAAATTTGTTTTTATTTTAATTTGAGTTTCACATGAATTTTGTACTTTCATGAAATTTTAATTTCTAAGAATATACAAAATAGATTGTAATACTTGTAATATTATTTAATTGAAATATACGCTTTTGATTTTGAATTATGATGTTATTTTTCTAATAAATTTATTTTTATAATATGTTTGCTCCCTCCTAAAAAAAGATTTGATTTTGCTCCTGTTTAAAACTGCAAACAGTTACATGAAACAATAATGAATAAGAATAAAAGAAGTACATAATTAAAGATTTATAAAGCTCTGAGGTCTTAGAGCAAAGAATAAACTGATGAATAATCTGTCACTATAAGAAGACAATAACATAAGAAAATAGGATCTTGGTTGCCTTTAAACCATGTAATAACGAGCTCGTATGTGTTACAAAAGTATATCACAACAAGTGCCGTCCAAAAGAATCTAAAAAGTCTAATGACTTAAAAAAAGAGGATCATGGTTGTCTTGATGTCGTATTCATACATGTCAAAATCCATAACAACGTATAGGTCATCCAAAATAACCTCAAAATTCATATATCTCATCATATACCTCAAAACCAAAAAAACCAACAAGAAAAAATAGATTTTATTAAACCCACGTTGCTTAGGAGGTCATCCACATAAGAAAAATACATGTAGAAAGAATGAAAAAATAATTTGCACCGAATTGAGATTTCACATGAAAAAAATTGCATAAAACGTCATTACAATAAACATTGATTATTTTTATAACATATTATACATAAATAAAGAAAAAATAGCATACAACATCATTTTATCTATTAAATATTACATTTGTAGTTTGATGTCTGAACTCCGTATCTATCCAACACTTTACTCGTCATATGTATATTACCTGTGTAAATTACATTTAGTTTGTGATATTGACCGCTCTAGGTGATATTCATATGCTTTAGTAGAGATATATGATTGATATTTATCTACACTATCAAAATCAATATCTCTGCGTGTAGGATGCCGAAGAATGTAATCGTGGATAGTCATTGTAGTGACAACAATTTTAACTTGTTTGTTGAAATGAATGTGGGCATATCTCATAGAATATCTTTTTTTTTTTTGTTCTCTCAATAATACCACGTAAAGATGAGTGCCCCTTGTTAAACATTTTTCTGCCTCAAGCTATGTTATTGGCTCTTTCAAAATAAAAATTGAGCTATTTTGTATCCGGAAAGGGTTTGAAATTCTCTCTTTGTAATGGATATCCATTGTCAATCAAATAATATTTTTTTGTTATAAGTATAATAATTAGTATTGCACTAAAATAATTATTTCATTTATTTATATTCAAGCAAACCTTAAGATGACTTTGGAAAGTTGTATTGATCATTTCATGTAGCAAACTTGAATATGCTACTATTATATATGTAGTCTTCCTATCCAGTCATTACAAAGGTGAAACACATGCTGAAATCTCATATAAGCATAACATTTTGTGTTGTCAAACCACAACATTCAATGCATGCAATCTATTCACTGAGGATACACACACATCCACATGAGTTATATTAATTGTTTTAACACAGTCCCAAGTCAATTATCTAAGATATTAGAGTTATTGTGCTTAAGCAAAATTTGGAAAAACATGAACATAGAAATTTATATTAATATATGACATATAACATTGATCTTATGAAATCTTTATAGGGGTGCTTTGGAATGTGGGGTCTTTAAGTCTGATAATCTTTGAAGATAAGCTGATTAGAGCATTCAAATGATCTAAAAATATCTACCAATTATTTTTTGTAAGTTTGGAATCGCTCTATGACTTCTCTCATAGACTCATTTTGTGATGAACTATAGAGTGTTATAGCAAACACCTCCTTAAAGTTATTCTGGATGAGCAATGGAGTCCATGATTTCTGTGAAGTTCTACAAATAGATTGATAAACATGAACTGTGTCATACAAAACATGTTTAATCTTACTCGATGATCCACAAACAACTCTCTAACCCATCGGTCACCAATATACGTGAATGTCATGCAAGGGGTGCGAGCAATATATGAGTTCTCATACTCATATATTAAACATAATGCAACTGTACATTTTCTTTTGCGACTTTCTCTATCCATTTTATTCATTATTGATGTTGCTAACACATAGAAGTAACACTTATGAATCATCAAGTAATACATTAAATGAAAACTGTGACAATAAAAAACCCAGAAATTATGAAAGATTGTAGTACTCGTACATCAAAAATAATATGTCCTACACTCATATCAATCAAACATAAATAAGTCCAAAAATAACATATGAGTCATACGTCCTAATTTTCATAAAGATAACATAAATAATTAACTCTACGAGCAGGTATCATTGACATAAAGAACTATATCCTAATTGAATCTTCTAGCAACTTCACTAGAAACAAGTAAAATGATAGGTCTTCATAATTTTTTGGAGTTTCTTTCAGTATTCTCATAACTTGCTGAAAAGAAGTTGTATGTGATATGCTAAACTTATTAATGCAAGAAGCAACTAATTGTGAAATCCGAGTTCTTATGAAAACTACACCATACTTTTTCTTTTTCTAAGCTCTAGGACGTTTGAAATGATTAGTAGATCCGACTTCATTTTGGTTGGGATTGGACCATTCATTTGAGTCAGTTGTTTGCTCAACATCTACATGCTCAGCTCTATTGTCGTACACTCTCTTTCTTGGTGTGCATGCATGATCACCTGTGACCATGACTCCACCAAATATTAGGTCAAACTTTTCTTCAAGCTCAGGGTCAATGCCACTAAACTTGAACATCTTGGCAGTTGGCATAACCTATAAACTAATTTATAGTTGGTATGTTGATATAATTGATACAACATAAAAAAATAATAGAAAATATTGAATGTTCATTAAATTTTTATCTCCAATCTCTCAGCCCACCATTCTTTTGAAGCATTAATGGTTCGTTTTATAGAATCTCAGCTTAAGCTTGTGGATCCTCGCTTTAACTCTTTTTCTATTTCCAATCCTTTCTAACTGATCCTATTTGTTTTTCAATTGCATTCTATCATATTCTCTTCTAATGCTTTCTTTAATTTTTTATAAAATTTTGCCATCCTTCCTTATTACAATAGATGTTTGGCCTACTTCCTAATTCCACCTCATTTAGGTAGAGATCGAAAAAGTTTACCTTCGCATCTTTATCCCACATAGTAGAAGATCTGATTTCTTTTTCCTTACTCATCACCACTACTAGCATGAAAAGAAATAATCAGCATAATTTTTTACAAACAATAACTTGAACTCATCAAAATATAAATTAACCAAAAAAAATAATCCACAACTCTCCAACCCCTTTCTCCACATAACACAAAAGTGATAATAATCACATTTGAAAGCCCACAACAAGCAAGGTAACAGAAAGTAAACATCTGAAAGCCCATATCTAACAAGATAACAAAAAATAAACATCTAAAATCTACATACTAATATGCTCTCTGTCAACTCTTTTTTTCCATACTCAAATGTCACTAGCCCCAATTTCTTTAAGCATTTCAATTCAGAGTATACTTATATATACAAACAAAGAACCTTGTGAAAGTTTTATTAGAACAAAATCGACATTGCATTTAATTAATTGTACCCAAATCGCGAATGTCAGCTGGTAAAGCTCAATAGAACCACAAAATAGTTTTTAAAATGTCCTATCATATGTATATAATCACCTCTAACGAATCATCTTGAACTCATGTATTCATAAACCGGATGCCGCATAATCATCTACTATGACTAAATGATCGGTCAATGCCATAAACCCTAAACCTGAATTTTTGAATCGATTGAAGCATCCAATAAAGCAAAGACATAGACTACAAAGCTGAAACTACTCCATGGAACAATCTCAAANACCTTAAGATGACTTTGGAAAGTTGTATTGATCATTTTGCGTAGCAAACTTGAATATGCGACTATTATATATGTTGTCTTCCTATCCAGTGATTACAAATGTGAAACACATATTGAAATCTCATATAAGCATAACATTTTGTGTTGGCAAACCACAACATTCAATGCTTGCAATCTATTCACTGGGGATACACATGCATCCACATGAGTTATATTAATTGTTTTAACACAGTCCCAAGTCAATTATCTAAGATATTAGAGTTATTGTGCTTAAGCAAAATTTGGAAAAACATGAACATAGAAATTTATATTAATATATGACATATAACATTGATCTTATGAAATCTTTATAGGGGTGCTTTGGAATGTAGGGTCTTTAAGTCTGATAAGCTGATTAGAGCAACCATTTAAAAATATCTACCAATTATTTTTTTGTAAGTTTGGAATCGCTCCATGACTTCTCTCATATACTCATTTTGTGATGAAATATAAAATGTTATAGCAAACACCTCCTTAAAGTCAGTTTGGATGAGCAATGGAGTCCATGATTTCTGTGAAGTTCTTCAAATAATAAACATGAACTGTGTCATACGAAACATGTTAAATCTTATTCGATGATCCACAAGCAACTCTCTAACCCATCAGTCACCAATGTACGTGAATGTCATGCAAGGGGTGCGATCCATATAGGAGTTCTCATACTCATATATTAAACAGAATGGAACTGTACATTTTCTTTTGCGACTTTCTCCATCCATTTTATTCATTATTGATGTTGCTAACACATAGAAGTAACACTTATGAATTATCAAGTAATACATTAAATAAAAACCATGACAATAAAAAGCCCAGAAATAATGAAAGATTGTAGTACTCGTACATCAAAAATAATATGTCCTGCACATACCAATCAAACATAAATAAGTTCAAAAATAACATAAGAGTCATACGTCCTAATTTTCATAAAAGTAACGTAAATAATTAACTCTACGAGCTGGTATCATTGACATAAAGAACTATATCCTAATTGAATCTTCTAGCAACTTCACTAGAAACAAGTAAAATGGTAGGTCTTCATAAATTTTTGGAGTTTCTTTCAGTATTCTCATAACTTGCTGAAAAGAAGTTGCATGTGATATGCTAAACTCATTGGTGCAAGAAACAACTAATTATGAAATCTAAGTTCATATGAAAACTACACCATACTTTTTTCTTTTTCTACCCTAGGATGTTTGGAATGATTAGTGGATCCGACTTCATTTTGGTTGGGATTGGACCATTCATTTGAGTCAGTTGTTTGCTCAGCATCTACATGCTCAGCTCTGTAGTCGTACACTCTCTCGCTTGGTGCCCATGCATGATCACCTGTGACCATGACTCCACAAAATATTAGGTCAAACTTTTCTTTAAGCTTAGGGTCAATGCCACTAAACTTAAACTTTTTTGCGGTTGGCATGACCTATAAATTAATTGATAATTGATATGTTGATATAATTGAGACAACGTCAAAAAATAAAAGAAAATAATGAATGTTTACTAAATTTTTATCTCCAATCTCTCTGCCGACCATTCTTCCAAAGTATTAATGGTTCGTTTTATAGGATCCCAGTCTAAGCTTGTGGATCCCCGCTTTACCTCTTTTAATATTTTCAAATCCTTTTTAGTTGATCATGTTTGTTTTTCAATTGCATTCTATCATATTCTCTTCTAATGTTTTCTTTAATTTTTTTTATAAAATTCTGTCATCCTTCCTTGTTACAATAGATGGTTGGCCTACTTCCCAATTCCACCTCATTTAGGCAGAGATCACAAAAGTTTAACTTCACATCTTTATCCCACTCAGTAGAACATCTGATTTCTTTTTTCTTACTTATCACCACTACTAGTATGAAAAGAACTAATCGACATATTTTAGATAAGTAATGCCATAAACCATCTGGGTTTAGGTTCTATGTTGGATGACTAAATGACCGGTTTAACTCATGTATTCATAAACCGGATGCCGCATAATCATCTACTATGACTAAATGATCGGTCAATGCCATAAACCCTAAACCCGAATTTTTGAATCGATTGAAGCATCCAATAAAGCAAAGACAGAGACTACAAAGCTGAAACTACTCCATGGAACAATCTCGCATAGCTCATTAGCAATTGCACATGTATTAGCAACATCCCATACACAAATTCCTTCCGATAGTCCCCGGATTACCGAAGACAGAAACCACAAACATAGAACAAACCACCAAGAATACACCATTAATCATGGCCCTCAAAGGAATACACCATCAACCACCCCCTCATTTTCATTAAACTTTAATCAAGCAAGTTCACTAGAAAAAAATGAATTAGGTTCCACACTTCATCCAAAAACAACTTAAGTAGCCCTGCTAACCATGATCATGACTGAAAAATGTTTAACACAACTTATACCAGGAAGATTTCCATACATACCACTCAATTTTCATGTATTTATCATCTTTAACAAAGAACTTATATACTTTCTAATTTTAAACATTCGTCTTATAACTCTTGAATATTTCACACACAATCTCGATGCAAATTGCATGTATTCGTAAATGATCTTTCCAACAAATATTTTGAATTCCACAGGCGACTTTCGAGGATGGCTTGGGAGATGAAGATGTGGCAAGAACCACAACACAATAATGGAAGCTCTAGAGGTGAGATCAAAAGTTGGAGCTTATCATATAATTCCCACTAATTTCAACAAGAGATATCCTAAAATCTCTTAAAATGATCTTTGATGAGGCTTATATTCACAATACATACCAATCCCTACAAGAAAAATTCCTCCAAACTTCACAAAAAAATCGAAGACCATCGCAGAAAAATTTTCTCCGACATAGAACAAAGCTCGGTAACCACAGAATAAATGGAAGGTCATCACAAAAAAATCAAAGAGCATCACAGAAAAAATCAAATGCCATCATAGAAAATGTTCATCGATATTTCCCCAAATTTCTCCAAATTTTTCCATAAAAAAAAACTACAAAGAACAAACCTCGGTGAAACAGAAACCACAAATCACACAGAGCAGAACTGTAAAGTTAAAGAATAGAAGGCACCATCAGACAAAAGAAAGCAAAGGAAGAAATAGCAGGGATCAAGCTCTCCCCACAAGTACCTGAGTACAAAGGAAACCNCGGTAACCATAGAATAAATCGAAGGTCATCACAAGAAAATCAAAGAGCATCACAAAAAAAAATCAAATGCCATCATAGAAAACATTCATCGATATTTCCCCAAATTTCTCCAAATTTTTCCATAAAGAAAAAACTACAAAGAACAAACCCCGGTGAAACAGAAACCACAAACCACAAAGAGCAAAACTGTAAAGTTAAAGAATAGAAGGCACCATCGGACAAAAGAAAGCAAAGGAAGAAATAGCAGGGATCAAGCTCTCCCCACAAGTACCTGAGTACAAAGGAAACCGAAGGTGGAAAAAACTCTAAGCTCGATCTCTGATCACTCAAGCCACCATTGGCAAGGATTGCATTTCCTTCGAACGAAACTACAAAACGTGGATCCGTGACGACAACTGCAAACCTCAAGTGCATTTAATAAAACACACCCATGCTGTCGAAACCAAATGCATTTGACTGTGCTTTCATACTATACTGTAGCAAATAAACTACCCCAAATAGACCCATAGAGTGTTTGAAAATCAGCCAAAACCCAATTTTGAAATGCAGAATGGATTTAAAATTCACCAAAATTCTAAGCTGCATTGTTTTTTTTCATTTGTTCATTCAACCACACCCAAATTTTTAAAATCCCAACATTGGTTTACTTTACCCCAGAAATGCTGGGAACCAAACAGCCCCCAAGTCAGGACTAAAAATGAGAAGCATCAATATAAATAATTACCATAACTTATTGATAATTACGTAGTACAAAGATGATCACATACAATACAATGCAACCTTCTGCATTTCACAACAATGTCTTTTCTTATTTTTCT
>JXCR01044336.1:0-10195 GCA_002079205.1 Phalaenopsis hybrid cultivar
GGATTTTCATCTATAACCTCTAAAATTTGATATTTATATTTATAACACAGGTGATATTAAAATTTTTTGCATGAAATTATTTGCTTTTTTTAAAAGTTAATTATAATGCTATGCTTGATACAATTGTCAAAGATTTAAAGTTATGTACGTAAATATAAAAATTGAAAATGTTAGATATGTAAATATATAAAAATTTGGGCATGTCCATTTTATACTCGATTCCTTTCTATATTAATAAAGACCCGAGGAAAGCTGGTCTTCTAAGTACCTGCAATTGGGAGTCCATTTCACGAACGATGAATGACGCCCATGAGAGCAACATGCTGACGTGGTGTCATACGAATGATTGATGAGCTCATCGAACGGTCTTCATTTCCTGTCGTCATCGCTGTCACGATCTCTGGTCTTCCTGCGATGACGATCTCTGGTCCCTTCGCGGGTATCGCGGTGCTGTTGCCAGCAGGTTCTGTGGTCAAATGAGGTTCTTCTAGTGAAGTTGTCCATTCTTTAACTGAATAATATGCTTTCGAATATTATCGAATTCTAAAGTTTTATTTCTCTCATATGTACTGTATATACACCTTCGATTAGGATTATATCGATTACCTAATTTAAAGTTGAGTTAAGTTGAAAAAATAAAAATAAATGGGAAAAAATTATTAGTATTTGTATACATCATAACTGTCAGTATGAATCTGAAAGTGTTCGAATGGCTCAGACAATGACTGGACCACCAAGGCGTACTATCGCCCTACCGCCAACAGCATTTTCAGGAATCGACCGACATACTATAGCAAGAGATTCGATTGACAAACCACACTGACATTCATAAACATACCACACAATTACTATGTATTTACAAATCTTATATCTAAATTTTGTTATTTAATAATTCAGTGTCTCAATCACAATAAAATATATGCATACATAGAATAATTGCTGTATTTCAGAAGATTCACGAAGGTGGAATGATTATTTGGTGATTTAGCATTGCATGTGAGTCTAACACACAAGAGTAATTGAAACAATAGGTGGAGACACAAAAAGTTCTTAAATGAAAAATCTCAAAATGAAAAAATAAAAAGAGGTCTAACCTAGTCAGAACGATCCACTATAAGCTGGTGAGTACACGCATATACCTTTATCCTACAGGCAAGAAAGAGTCTACATAATTTCTTGAAGTATAATGATTGTATGCAGAACTATTCATTGTATAGTGGTTGGGAGCAGTTGTTGTTGGGAGTAGTTTATGGGACTTCGGTGTACTATCTTCATGGTGCATCTTTGCATGGTGTTCAAGATGATACATTGCTCTGTATGGTGCTTCGTTAATCTGCTACATCGGTGTTTACCGATTGAAAAAAAATGTGGATTTTGATTTTCTCTTGTGCATTGTCGATGAAATGAGTGTCTGAAAGTTTCTAATATGTATAGAGAAGCTTGAGTGCTGAGAAATTTGTACACTGCTCGGTTTATTTCTTGGTGTGGTGCGACTTTGTGATTATTTCTCGTTATCAAGTTTTTCTATGTTGAATCTCGTATTTCTTGTGATTTTTTTTTTAATGCATTGTTGTTCAAAACTTTCGTTTTGAATATGTTTCCACAATTCACATCCTCTCGCCAACAATCAAGTTAAATAAATGAATTAATTCTATCAATAACTAAAAATAATTCAAGTTTTCATCGAGTCATCAACAACTAGATATGATTTAAGACTTTGGGGCGAAAAGTTACAATTAGAAGAAAGAAATTAAAAAACTTGAGGAAGACCTGGGAGACTTCTAGATGGAATGGAGAGAAAATAGGAATAATAATAATTTTTTAAATATNTGATTGGTCAATGTTCTTTATGCCTGGACCAAAGGTTAAAGAATATATATGCTCCTATTTGACACAATATAATTTGAACTAATTCACTTTAACCATTCACTATAATTTTTGACAAGGAGAAGGATGTTTTCTTATATATTGAATATCACATTCGAACCTTCATTAGTATAATTAGTTATTTAATAGTTAAGATATATTGAATATCACATTAAAAACCTCATTAGTATAATTAGTTATTTAAGAGTTATTAAAAATTTAAATAGTTATTTTAATTTTCTATTAGTGACAGATAAACAAATTGAACTTCGTTGTTGCAATTAAAGTATTGCTTTTCTAAAGAACCTTCATTGGTATAATTAGTTATTTAAGAGTTATTAAAATTACATATTTATTTCAATTGCCTTCTTCATTAGTATCATTAGTTATTTAATAGTTATTAAAATTACATAATTATTTCAATTGCCTAATAGATGACAGATAAGCAATTTGAATTATATTGTTGTGATTAAGTGTTGATTTTCTAAAATCTTAGTTCATAGATAAGCAATTTGAATTATATTGTTGTGATTAAGTATTGCTTTTCTAAAATCTTAGTTTGTAGTCATAAGCAAATTGAATTCCATTGTTGCGATTAAGTATTGCTTTTTCTAAAATCTTAGTTTGTAGTTCTAGCAAATTGAACTTCATTGTTGTGATTAAAGTATTATTTTTTAAAAATCTTAGTTCATAGTTCTAATCCTACTCCCTGTGAAATCGATATCTAGGACTCCATTAGAGCCCTATATTACTTGAGCGATACATATACTTGCGTTGATGGTGTGACTTTAGAATTATTGAATATTTATTACGTCCATATTTATCGAATCTATAACTATTATTAAGGATTTGGTATAGTCATTGCAGAAGTAAATCTTTTAGCAGTAGTATTAAATACTTATATTTTTAAGCATATATAAAGTTGCGGTCAATATAACTAAAGTATTGTGCCAACTAGGAGAAATTTTATTCTTTACCGTCGGTCAAGTGTATAAAGTACATTTATTAATCCAGAGTTTGGTCCCTAAACTAGTTGATTGGCTGGGAAGACACTAGCACTCACTCTAGAGTTCCCACTTCCCCTTCCTTGAGGGCTAACATCTCACTTTAGTTTCCAAACATCTGGACCAAATTGGGGATTTTAGTCTGACACCCTAAAATCTCCATTCTACACCCATCTCAACTTATTTCCCTATTTATTTGCACTTAACCACAAGTGCTACCTTCTCATCCATGAGACTAAATGTGATTCTTATTAGGTTGGAGCATCCCTCTTTTTTACTTCACTTAGAAGAAACTCAAACCTATAATAGTTATCCTGAGGGTATGTAAAGGGTTTCAAATGATCATTCTTCAGGGTACTTTCTAAATCCAAAATTCTCCCAATTAGTTTCTCTTTTTTGTAGATTATTATTTTACCCGATAGTTGTAAGAAAGGGGTCCATAAAAAGAAAATCAGGGTATCCTAATTGATGGGTTGGGTTCTTCATAGGTTTTTTAGGTTCTGTATCAAATTCTACTGTGTTACTCTCCTACCTTGTGTCTTCAAATTATTCCCCTTAGGACACTTTTATGGATGATACTATCAGTTCAACTGTCCCTCTCATAATGCAAGATTGTGCATTGAAAAAACGAGCAGAGAAAAGAATATTTTTCTTCATTCATCTTCCAAAAAAAATCATCCAACTCAAATTGCATTTCATAGATCAACTCTTTAGATTCAACATTATGGCCCTCTACTACCCCTGCCATTCTTCTTATTTTTATGCTAACTAATTGTTCCATTTCATTTTCAAAGTGTCTTAATTTGGCATCTTGGATTTGTTATTGATTTGGTATGGTCATTGCTAATTTGTTAAAATGCTTATTTTCTTCAGAATAATCACTATTTTGATTATTTCAACTTCCTACACGATCAATTTGGGTGTTCTCCCATTATTGATTGTCTACAGTAAGGTTATTACTATTCCATTTAAAGCTTGGGCAGGTTGACTAACTTTTGGTGTAGGTGTTGGATTTATTCGTCAGATTTACCAACAATTCTTTTAAAATTAGGTTATGCTCTCTAAATTGGGGTTTCAAGGTGATTTCCCCAGGTTGAGTTTAACAAATGTGGTCAATGCCCGATTTTCCCAATATTCTACAAGGTTGGCTTACGTTCTGCCCCAAACATAACTTTCTACATCAATATTACTAATGTTCTAATTAGAGTTTAGGTAAGTAGTCCATTTGGGGTTGTGGGTATTGGAAGAGGGGTATTCAAAACTAGCTC
Source organism: Phalaenopsis hybrid cultivar (assembly GCA_002079205.1). Lineage (NCBI taxonomy): Eukaryota > Viridiplantae > Streptophyta > Magnoliopsida > Asparagales > Orchidaceae > Phalaenopsis > Phalaenopsis hybrid cultivar. Next base: position 4,139 of record JXCR01044336.1, read on the forward strand.
CTATGTCAGGGTATTGAAAGTTCATGTGATTGTTAGCCATCAATGGGTATTTTTCCTGAGTGGCATCATTTCCAAAATGATGAAACATTTTAAAAAAAATAATTTAAACATAATGAAAAAATAAAACCGTAAAGAAAATAAAGATAAAAATATTAAAATATTTTTAGCATTCTTAGTACATAGAGAAAATTTTTAAAAACAAAACAATTTTTGGTTTTTTGGCTTGAGAAATGTTTTTTTCATCTTTTAACTTTTCAGCACCTGCAAGGAGATACAAAAACAATGCAGATGTAATAACAAAAAAAAAAAACACAAAGCAAAAACATGAAAAAAAAATGTATCAAACATAGATCCCAAATTTTTCTATAAAAGTTTCCTAAAGCAGAAACAATTAGGCAACATCGCCAAAAACTTGACATGTAAAAACTTACAGTGACGTATGTCAGCCTTAAAATGCAAGTGCACGTGTCAAATAGTAATGGGATTCAAAAGTATCATATATTGATTCCACATGGAAAGTGTAAGATTTGCTTCCACAGAAAATCCTCTAGCTTACTAATTCAGTTAACATAGCTTAGTAATTATCAAAAAAAGGTTTTTAAGTTCTAAGGTTCTAGCAAATTAGAATACTTGTCAGCAAAAGAAAGAAGAAAATAGAAGGACAACCTTATAAGTTTCTTCAAGATAGCTAAGTCTTGTGCCTCTGTGATTCAAGATCATGGTTTTTTAAAATATTTTCCTATGTCATTGTTGTCAATCGGGGATAAGATGCTCCTTATGCCTATGTCTAGGTCAAAAGAAGCTTAGAAGCTATAAATTTGAGGCTTCCTCAATCCCCATGGAATTCTACATGTCTTTTCTGATTCCCTCGGAAGATTGAAGAAATCCACTGAAATATGTCTATTCTCTCAATATTCTATAGTTAACCCTTTGTTTCAACTACAAGATGGTTAGAGGTCATAATTTCATGAATAATTTTAACTTTATAGTTGGCCAGACTAGGAGTAAATGAAGCTTAGAGGTTTACCAACAACATCAACCATGAAAGGCTCAAGAAAATGATTAACAAAAATACATTATAAAAAACTAATGATAAATCCACTACTTCCCACATCACAGAGACGTGAATGAAACTTAGCTGTTCATCATGGAGAAATCATAACAAAAATATCACATGAAATCTAGTTCAAGCAACATAAAGATGAAAAACTTACAAGAAATTATTTCTCCAGCAAAGTTAGCAGCTTTCCCTCTCATACAAAATCTATCACAACATACAATGTATAAGAACACCCTCCCTTGAAGGTTTCAACCCAAGGAAGAAGAAATCCCTTAAGATATCCTTAAAATCCTTTCCCATACTCACTTTTTTCGGCTTCCAAACATTCTCTGATAGAAAACTCTCTCTTAGAAGCTTTAAGATATGATTTTATATCGAACCACATTTTAAGCCATCAAATTTTCTTCCTAAAGTGTTTCCCGCTCATCAGCTTGGTCACGTCATTCTTTCTTTAGGGACGAAGTGGTCACACTATCTTACTGCAACTTGTGAAGTGGTCACACCATTATTGGTCATGCTCATGCGAGCCAGGTTCAAATAATGGCGTAGTCACGATTCCTTTAATAGATGATAGATCATAAGAAAAATTTTCACTGATAAAACACATAAAAAAATCAGTTTAAATGAAAAATGAATTATTAATATTCTAGAACACAAAGAAAAGTATTTAACTATTCATTAAAGAGTATAAACATATAGTTCTATAAACATTAAACCCTCATTGATGGTCATCATAACAAATCCATATAAGTTTGGAAGTAGTTTATTCTTCATCATAAGGGAGATAAAAAAAATAAAAGAATAACTGCATACTTCAAATGCTCTACAACCATAAGATGCACCTCTCATCTTTCATGTCATCTTTATTTATAGAAATCACCTTTTTCATATACACTTAGGCAATTAGATGTCATTTCCATCAAAAATTAGATGAGATTCAAATCAATGGGCATTGCTATCATACGCGATTAAATTTAATCCCACTTTTATTTTTCATTCATGGAAGAGATATATAAGTTTATTTTGTTTATATAATTAAGCTGTAAGTACAATCTTTCTTTCCTTATTTATTCAATTCTATATTGATGTGATATTTGGTCTTCTTGATGTCATACAATTAAGTTGAAAGCCCCACTTTTCATATGCTTCACATCTTTAATGCCATTTATATCTTTAGTGATTTAGAGAAGAGCTTTTAGAATTTTAATCATTTAGAAATCTTACTTATTCATTTCATTATATTTTTTGTACAACATCAACGAGAAATTTTAACATTCTTGATCGAACACATCTTTAATGCCATTTACATCTTTAGTGAAGGAACATCTCATGACTCCACTTTTGTACAAACAATTAGGTAGAGGTTCATATCTTTTTGGTACATGATCGACGTAAGTCCTTACCCATACATTTGGTTTTTAATATTCCACTCATTCCCTTAGTTTGAGTATGATTATGTCTTGTTTTGGGCAACTCCTTCAAGTCAATGATGAATTATATGTCATATTTTCATGTTTGTTTTAATTCAATTTAGCCTATTTCTTTGTTTCATAGTATGTTGATACACCTAAAATATATAACATTTTTAGACACATTTTTATACATATTTTTTAGATATTGCGCTTTAATGGAAGATGTTTGTGTGTTTTTCTTTCAGGTAAAAGTAAAAAGATGAAAATTGCTAAAAGGAGTGAAAAATTATCAAATTTGGAGCAAAAAAGTGAAAATGGTGCAAAAGAGTATTGGCGCCTAAGCGTCGGATCCGGCACTTAAGCGCCGATGAAAAAGAGAAGGCCGTGCATAAGCGTCGGAGGCCTAATGCTTAATCGCCAGAGGCGGTTATTTGACGGTTTATTCATTTTGCCAAATTTTGAAGAGACATTTGAGGCACCTATTGGCTAAATAGAGTAGTTATAACCACTAAAAACAAAAATATGATTAAAAGACTTGTGAAAGGAGGCCTCTTTTGGAGAAAACATCAAATTGGGACACATTTTGAAGAGTTACCAAGACACCTCTTGGAGATTTATAAAAGAAGAAAGTTGAGACTTTTTGAAATGTGCTTGAAAAGGGAGAGTCTTAAGAAGTTCTTGAAGAACTTCGGGGAGGAACGTTTGGAGAGATTTTCATGCACCACAAATTTACTTTATCCTTTTTGTTTTTAGTTTTATTGTGAGAGGTAAGAGTGTTGTAAAAGAGAAGGGATTCAAATGAACTTTAAGAGTTTGGTGGAGGATTTGAGATAAATTTTTATCTTTTGTTTTTGAACTACTTTTGGTTTTAATCGAGATTTCTTGTTGGTTTGACAATGATTTCTATTTTTAAAATAAAGTGTGGTTTTGTTTTCTCCATGTATTCTGAGTAGTTTTCTTTACTTTTCTCCTTAAAATGATAAGTAATTAAGTGTTGGATGGAAGTTGTGGAGATTATTAGTCTTTAACGTTGGAAGAAGTTGTGATGATTTAATTTCGTGCATTTCATTTACTTCTTGATTTGGCCTATCGAGATGTTAAAATCTGTTGTGAGAACCTGTAAGAACAGGGCTGGTATTGTCTCAGTCAACAATTGGAAAAAAATCACATGAGGTTGTATGAATGAGAATGTAATTCATATGATTTAGTGCAAATAAATAGAAAAATAATCTTTGAAGGGTGTAGAGTTAGAGGACTTTAAAGTGACAGGTTAATGCTCCCAACTTGGTTTATTATTTTAGGTTCTGATACGAGATGTTAGCCCCCAGGTGGAGGGAATAGGGGAACTCTAGAGTGAGAAGTAGTATCTTCTCTGCCTAGCCGGTCTTCAAAATTATTCAAACTTTAAATTAACCAATGTTCTTTATAGCATTTATAGTAAGGATAAAGAATAATATTGCTTCTATTTGACATAACACAATTTGCATACTTCCACAACACAAATCTTATACATATTACTGATTCATGATAAGGAGAAAGATATTTTCATATTAAGTACTTTTCTTTTACATAAACTCAAGTTATCTTTAAAAGTTGTTACTTTTTGTCAAAAACTCAAAAATACCAAAAAAGATTTGAATTTTAATTACTATAAAAATATCTATAGTTTAAGTAATTGTCTTTTTGAAATAGAAAGTTTGTTGATCAATAGTGCATATTGTAAATTTTCCTTGTGGGTTCAATATTCAGGTCTTAATCAAAAATTCTATATTACTCTATAACAATACGTATACTTGCGTAGTATCCCAATAAATATCTAAATTAAAAAGTTAAATTCTTATTTTCTTTAGGATCAAATTTTTGGTACTGTTGCAAAGTAAGGAAATATAAGTGAAAAATATAATAAAAAACATTATTATATCATGCACATAAACAGTAAGTCGGGATCATGCGTCCCATACCATCATGGGATATAATATGATTTTGACATGACCATGCATACACTAGTTCAAGTTGAATTGAACAAAAACATTGATTTTTTAAATGAAGGTGCTCTTGGATATTTCCAGGATGTACATATCAGGAGCTTGCTCCTTGGTAAGAGTTTCAAATATACATAAATATTATTTTAATATATTAAGATTAGTTAGTCCCCAAATGGACAAGCTATTGCTTGTTTTGACATTTTGTGTCTCGTCGTAGCCTGCCGAATTCTAATGACGAATCTATTCTAAAAAAAATTGCATTAAATAACTTATTACAAAGTACGAAACACAAAATTGAAAGATGCTTGGGCTACATAAATACAAACATGGCTTATTCCACATTATGATAATAAGACAATTGTCGAAAGGTCCAAAAAAAAAACAATTAGCACCGGAACAAAACAAAACGACTAAACTGAAGTTCATTCATTTAAAGCATACCGTAATTTGACCTTGTCTGCAAATTTATTGAAAACCATAGAAATTTAAGATGAAAAAATTATTAGTTAATTAAGTCCTAATGCTGAAAGAAGATACAGGTTATGCTTCCCATAGCGGACAAGTACTTGAAGTGGAATAAATGTAATACCAAGTAAACAAGTTGGAGACTGATTTAATTACTAATTTTTTTCTTTATTCACAATGGACACAAAATTAAATGTTCTATTTTAAATGCTCTATTTCTACACATTTCTTTTTAGAGGATTGTCTAAAATAATCATAGATCACATCAAATTTGGGCGGATGCAAAATTGTTCATCAATTATTTTGTAGTATATCCATCCTTAATTGTAATTCTAGATTCTATCATAATTACTAGATAAATTACTTTTAGTAAAAACCAAAGTTAGTATTATTTAGATTTTGGTTCAAACTATGAGATGGCTTTAGGAAATCTTAACTAAATCAAGGCACCATTGATTGGCCCATATGTCTTTAGTCTTTAGCAAAACCAAAACAAGTTCCCTAGAAACTAAAGCAACCTAAGTAGAACTTAGCTTGCATTAGTTGATTGGTTACCGTATAAGTGATGCTAACAATCATAGTAAATCCAGAGTTGGGCCTAGTCATCTTAGAGTAATCGATTGTATATACTTTGGTAATATGTCAAAAAAATATAAAAAATAAAAATGAGTGGAACAATGGCTCATTTCCTATGTCTCATGAATTTTATGGGTGGCAAATCAAGGTACAATATTACAGTGGGTCGGACAAGGGATACAGGTTTGAAATGGGTGGAAAGAAAATGGGAAGAAATAGTTTGTAATTTATTTATTGTGGTCAAGTATATGACCCATCACAAAGTTGATCGATAATTAATTTATAAATTTTGTAGCTTTGCTTAAACTATGATTTATTTAATATTTTTAAAATTTTAATAGTTGTTATTATATCTTTGTTTGTTGGATAAACCTTGTTATTTCATAATTTACATTTTGCAGTATTGTATAAAAATATGTTTATGAGATAAAATATATTTAATTGTGATCCGTCCGAAGACAAATAGCACCGCTCACTATCATTTGTTATTCTTATAGGCATGATCTCCAAATGCCAAATCTTTCATTACTAATCTTATAACTTTATTTGGGCGTCCATG
>JXCR01044341.1:9575-43772 GCA_002079205.1 Phalaenopsis hybrid cultivar
TTTTAGTGATAACCTAGGACAAGAGGACTGAGATACACGTTTCAGACACGCGGAATATAAGACAGAGGGCATTTCAGAGTCTCACGGTCGACACCGTACCACCAGCTCCACCAATGAGCGAGAGGGTTTAGGCTAATCTCATAGAACAACAGACTAAATCGTTCATGGGTTACTTTAGGAAAATTCAGTAGTACATGTGAGGCACAAAGTACCAGAAGATTGGACTGAAGTTGATGTTTGCTCATAAGTTGGGGAAGACCCTCATATAACTCGAGAGACAGTTTCGTCGCCATTGAAATCAAGGTATGGGTGATGACAAAATGAAAGCTTTGACTTATGAAGTTGAAGCTCCCCCAACCCCGGGAGACTGACGCGAGGCTAGGGCCAGTCAGTTTAGCCGGCTGGCAAGGGAATAGGTTCAATGGCTCCTAAGAGGTTGGGCGGGATATCAAAGAGGAGAGATTGTCGCTCCCCACTTCGATTTCTTTCATTTCGTGAGTCCCGCCTCGAGCGAGCGGCACTTGGGAGGAGCAACAATGTCGCCTACCCTTCTCCTTCCTTCTCTGTTATTTCCTGTTTAGAGTTTATTTATATGCTTGTTAGTGAGAGTTAGGGTTAATTTTTTGTTGTGTTGCTTTCAGATTTCCTATCTGGAGCCTTTTCTTTTCCTTTTTGTAGGGTTGTATCCGAGGAGATAGTGATGATACGACTGTATCCTACTCTGACATGGTGATATCTTCCCTAACCCTTCTCCTCCACTCTCCTTAATAACAGGCCACTTCAATCCCCCCCTCCCCGCCCCCATCCTTTCCTGAAGCATATTTCTGTTGTCCAACCCGCTAGCCTTCCCCCAGCACCCTGCCGCCCTTGTCCTACAACCCATCATCACTCGAGCACCGCCCTTGTCCTACAACCCATCATCACTCCAGCAACCTGCCACACCCTCTCTGCAGCGTATTATTGTTGTCTACACCTCCCAGTCGACTTATCTTACAATAGTTCTCCCTTGTTTTTGGCCCGGAACACAATCACCCAACACCCCTCACCCCCTTCCCTGCAATTTTACCTGTCATCCCGCTCTTCCAACCCCCAAAACCATACCTAAACACCCCTCCAACCTCACATACAGCCCTCAATCCCTTTTTCTTTTCCACTTGTCCCTTGCCCGTTGCCACTTTGCCAACGTCACCACCTCTTCCCGCAGTGGCCAGTGTGTAGTGTTGTTGTGTTGTTCGTTCAACTTGGTTTGCTATTGTATTCCCCTTTCCTATTGTGTCGTGTTGTAACCTTAATTCAGTATTAATAAAAGCTGCTTTTTGTTACCGCTGCTTTCCTAACTTGTTATGGTATCAGATCCTATCGTATTCCTTGTAAATAAAGTGCATTCCACCCTAGGGAAATCTGACATGGTTAATATCCTTGATGATTATATTTAAGATTCTTCACAAGTATAAAATAAATGTGCATAAAAATGGAACTAAAATAAATNGTGTTACCGCTGCTTTCCTAACTAGTTGCATAAAAATGGAACTAAAATAAATCATTACAAAAAAGTAGAAATAAGAAAATGCTATATAGCTTCAAGCCATAAAAACAAGACACTTCCAAATAGAATGAATACAATTTAAAAAGATAACATAATTAGATGGTAAAACAATATAAATCGGAAAGCTTCTCAAAATTCCAATCTGGAAAAATATAGTGGTAAAATTTTAAAAAAAAAGAATTAACACTCACCTGATGGAGAGAAACGCAAGGTATTCACAGTAGAACTGTGGTAAGAGAGGCATTTTTGATAGGAAGGAAGGGGGAAGTTCTTTTGTGATTCACCTGGGGCAATGACCCAAAGCTGCAAGGAAAAAATGAATAAATCCCTCTTGAAGACTCAATAAAATTATGCAACTAATGACAGATAAAGACTAAAACCATTAGACAGAAGTCACAGAACTACCCTGATCATGACTAAAAAAATTAAAATTAATATACTTCAAGGCCCAAGGAGGGCAACTTTGTTTGAGGTAAGCGATGAAAAGCAATTAGATTAGAAGCAATATTTTAAAGGCTGAAGTAAAATGTGGGGGGGGCACTTAATTTACTATAAAGCAAGGTGTAAACCACAAAGCACATGACATAAGCCATGTGAATTTTACATACACAATAACACAAGTATAATTGAAAATCAAATATGAAGATTATTTTTGGAATAAATTTCAAAATTGAAAGTCCAAAATCATTTCATTCATATTCTAACTCCAAAATAAATGATATTTGAAGGAAGAGCTAATTATGTATCAAAGCCAAACCCAATAACTTAGATATATGTTAGTGATTAAATCTATGTAAATTTGGTAAATCTGAGTTTAAAAAGAAAAATTCCAAAGCTCGATTGAAGTTCTAAGCATCGAAGGTCCCAATCGCTTACAATGAACAACTCAAAAGAGGTTAAGTAAATGAATGCTCAAAGAGTTAAGAAATTTAACACAAGAAATCCAAAAGAAAAATGAAAAGAAAAGATAGAGATTAAAAAAAAGACTTGTGGGGAAAACAAAAAAAAAAAGATAACAACCTCAAAAAGAAAACAATTCAAAGATTTAAACTCGCATATAAAGTTACCTCATCTAAAGGAAGCAAAAAAAATTGAGGTTTTTATAGAGAAGCACTAAATAAGGACAAAAATAACCTAATTAGCTTAAGAGCCAAGAACATGCCAATTCTTACAAGAAATACTTTGTTTGTGTTGCTTTCTCCAAAACTAATTTTTCTATGTAATCAAAATCTTTCAGATTTTATTTTTACATTTCAAGATAGGAAACGGTTTTAGCTCATTATAATGATCTAAGTAAAATGATTTTCATTTATATAGAAGTTTTAAATTTACTTACATTTAGCTTGGCATTAATTTTTGTTCTTACATGATTATCCTAATTAACGTAATAACGTGTATTCAACTGAAGTGACAAATGGTGTGGTGGAGAAGTCTTAAGGTTAGACCTTGTGATTTTTGTAGGGGGTCCAAGATGTTATACGAGTTGAGAGAAGCTTGGGTTAGAGTTTACTGACGTGAATATAAGGGTACCCTAAGTTAAGAGCCATGCAACAAGTGCGAGTAAAAATTTAGACCCTATGTATGGATAAATAAGTAACTCTATAGCTTGAAATCTCTTGAATATTTTAGATAGCTCAGTCTAACTACCTTTAAGAAGGTTTCAAGATTTTTGGAAGTCTTCTAATACTTTTTCAATATTATAGAATCAGAGTAAGTCATGCAAAAACACAATCTAGATGGCAACCCAAGTGAAATGTTTGGATTTGAAGAAAGGATTTCGGGACTAAAAAATTAGAAAAAACTCCTATAGGTGGTAAAAATATCTATAGAATATATTCAAAGTTGATTCTAAATTTTCAAGTGATTTGACAAGTCAAAAACCTTGTAAAACAAGACTATGTGATGCATGTCGTGGACGACAACACTAATGAAGAATTAGCTATATTTTTGTATGTGAAGATTTATGAAATTTGGTGGAAAATTGAAGACGTGGCACAAGAATACCATAAAAAAAATATCTTAAAAAAATGCAAATACAAGAATGAGACAATCTCACCTAAAAGGTAAGTTGAGAAATGTCAAGTCTCCTCTAGTGTAAAAAGTTCACTAAGCCTCTACATCCTTGAAAAATCTATAAAATACCAAAAATCCAGCCCCCTTACACACCCTAATAGAATAAATGAAAAAAAATAAGAGGAGAGGGAAGGAGTCAGTCCTATTGGTTTTAATAACTAGGAGAGAATCCCCCTTTTGACTAATCCAAATCGGTGAAAATAATATAATTAAATAATTTTATACGTAATTAAATATTTATTTATTAATTTTGACTTTCCTCATGATTTGAAAATTAAACTCCATCTAAAGTAAATTTCAAATTACGTCCTCTAAAGTTTGGATTCTTTTATCATTCTGCTATAAGGAATGCTTTGATTATACTAGCCTATCATCACAATTATTTGTCCTAAAATTTAGGTCTTCAACTATTTTAACTAATCCCTCAAACTAATACATGCTAGCTGACCTTGGTGGCATGGTAAACGATGTTGTTTTGTATGCAATTAAATGAAAATGTGTATGTAAAAGTGAGTGTTTACTGCTATATGATGCCTAAGGGTCTGTTTGGGGCAGCTGTAGCTTATTAAATAATCTGCTGATAAGTTGATTGAAAATAATCTGCTGATAAACTAGATAGGGTAGCTATTACAAATTTTTATTATTATGGAAAACCCAAACTGCAGCCAAAAAGCTGTCACCGCAGCTATTTTCAACGTTTTGAAAACGCACAAACTGCTAAAACGCAGTTTACCCAAACAGGCTAGGTGCATTTTCAAAACGCTGCCGCAGTAAATAAGCTGCCCCAAATGGGCCCTAAATGATGTGAAATGATATCAAATGCGAAAATCATATAAATATAAGATTATGCAATATCAACAAAAATAAATTCAACTAATGAATACAAATAAGCTGAAATGATGATTTAATTACTTCATAACAAAGATATAAATAGCATTCTTATGTTTTGATCAATAAGAAAGATGAAAAACATAAAAAGTATTTTGTGAAACTCACTTCCTCACTAAATTTATTGCCATTCAAGTGATTTTTATGGGATAGATTAAGATAAAGGACTAGGTCAATTATATAGAGCCAACTAATTAAAGGAATGTCATAAAATTCATAAAATTATCAATACGAAAAACAAATATATTAAAAAATATGAAAATACACCGTATAATAGAGAAAAAAATATATGAAAGTATTTACCCAATTACCAATGAGCAATACCTTCTTTATGTATGTTTTCTTCTAGTGCTTGCCTCTTGCTTCAACCCTATCTTTGATAGCTAATTTTGATAGATGATCTGGTTATCAAAACCCAAGTTTAGGCCTTATGATCTTTGTATGAAGCTCCAAACAGTGTTGAACAAGATAAGTAAAACAGGTTGGGGTTTGGCACAGTGAAGAATCAAGTAGAAAATCTAAGGTATGGACCAACCTAATAATGGGGACAAATCTAAAAATATAAAATAAGAATTTAAATAGATGATGCCACGGCTTGAAAGTTGAAACAACTTGGAAATCATATCCATCTAATCACTTTCTAAAATATTTTAGGATTTTTTAAATCCTTTTGATATATTTTTCAAGATTTTAGAAACAGACCAAATCATACAAAAACCCAATATAGAATCCAATATAGACAACAGCCCGAGGCAAAATATTTGGATTTAGAAAAAGGGTCCAAGGCTTAAAAATTTAAAGAAAATTCCTATAGATAATGGAGGGATCTCTCTAGATTAGATTTCAAGTTGATTTTGAATTTCAAAGGACTTCGATGGGTGTTTTATTAAACAAGACTACATCCGATGTGAGGTAAGCCTTGGCCAACCAACAAGGTTTTGGCTTATGATTTTATAAGAGAGATTTAAGAAAACTAGTGAAAAGATGGAGGGGGAGGCACAAGATTCCTACAAAAAGAAAATTAAAAAGGATAACAAAAAATTGGATAAGACTACCACTCACCAAAAAGACAAGTCGAGAAAAGCCACCAAGTCTCATCTTGATGAGATGGCCAACACACCTCCCCATGCTTGGACAATCTCCAAATTACAACTTCAATCAATAAACATTTCCGTTTATCCACCAAATAATCAAATATATAATCCCCTTACAAACTCTAATGTAGAAAAGGGAAAAATAACAAAAATAGATGAGAAAGATTGGCCTCTCCCTTAATTTGATATGAAGGGGATTTTTCCTATTTTGGCCAACCTTAATATGTGAAATTAAATAATTAATTGCATTTTTATGTGTGATTAATTATTTCTTCATTAATTTTGCCTTTTTTCTCATGATTTGAAAATTTAAAGCCCATCAAATTATAAATTTTAAACTATTTCCTTCAAACAATCTCATAGAAATAAAACATAGAAAAGTCTTACAAAAAATACACAACTAAATAATCTTAATAAAATATGAAGGACTTCTTTATGCTCTTGGTAAAAAAGTCATCGTTCTTCTCTCTTTGGTTCATTGTAATCGGTCTAGTGGCTCTCTCTGTTGCATCAAAAAGTGTATTTGATTTGACATAATCTTGAACTAAATATCTTCAACTATATGTTTTTGTTGACTACTCATTGCATTTTGGCTTCTCCTTGAAAGAAATAATATCATAAAAAAGCTAGTGTGAGTGTATAATAATTTGTTGGTAAAAATCTTGCAAGTAGTTTAACAGCACATTAGGATTGAATCCCTCCCATATCAAATTTGTTCTGACACTTAAACTTTCTCAAAGAAAAAGAATAGACATTGCTAAATAGTTTAGAATTTTGAATATCCGGTCAAGTCCATTAGCAATACATTTTCAACAGTATGGCACCTTTTAAAATTATTTAAATAATAATTATGTGATGATTCACCTTATGGTGTCTTAAGCCCTTTGACAATTAGGATTAGTATTACAGGCCATTAATAAGCCCAATTGAGAATAATAAGCACCTATTGAAAATAACGAACCATATCAAGCTCTTATGTTATTCTTTTTCTATAATTAGAAGCCCTATTTTCATATCTCAAATGTTCCCCAACAAGTTGGGTCTTGAATCATATGAATAATAGCCTCCATTAAGAAAATTCATCAGGCATGTTAACCAACATAATTGAACTCACTAGCCAAAGGTGTCAGCATATTGTCTCTTAGGCCAAGTCAACCAGATCTCATCATTATCTTAAAATCGGATTCACTTGGTCACCAACAAATGAGCCACGTCTCATAAAAGAGTCGTTCACCAAATTGCTTCAAACATAGAACTAGGCATTTACTATTGCAAATCAGACTAAAAATATATTCACCATTGAATTCCTGAATTAAAGTCATCCAAAGCTACTCCCCCAATGATGAAGAACTTATCAAATAAATTGCTAAATATACTAAAGCGACTCGCCAACTCAAAGCAAATAGATAAAGGCTTCATCAAAAACTTCACCTTCAAAGATCATGTTGTATTATTGAAGTTGTGGAGCGAAAAATGGTGCTAATGTAAAGATGCNCCTTATCAAATAAATTGCTAAATATACTAAAGCGACTCGCCAACGCAAAGCAAATCGATAAAGGCTTCATCAGAAACTTCACCTTCAAAGATCATGTTGTATTATTGAAGTTGTGGAGCGAAAAATGGTGCTAATGTAAAGATGCCTTTTCATACAAGAGATTCAACAAAAATAGATATGAAAAAAAATAAGATGCAATACGGCTAATAGGTTTTACCTCAGCTTAGATAAAATACTCACGAATAGTCATATTATCGATTTAAGTTTTTTTAAAATCAAAGCCAAAACATCTAGGTTGATCTAACTCCTAAAGAAAATGATATCTCTAAAGTTAATTATGCTCTAGGATACCTCCCTCCAAAAAACACGCAACAACAACAACAAAGCCTTCATCCCACTATGTGGGGTCGGCTACATGAATCCTTTTTCTCCATTCCCTCCAAAAAACACGCGATGGAGAAAAATGCTCAAAATTTGGTTTAATTAGGTAAATAATAAAAAGTAGGTAATTATTCAAAAATCATTATCCTAAAATCACCATCCTAATAAAATAGTCTAAACTTCAAGACAAGTCATTTTACATGGCAAAAATATGTATCACCACAACCAAGAAATAAAATATTTCGACAAACAGAATCCTATATGATGATGATTAATGAACCATCAAAACTCAACAAGATTAAATGAGCTTAAATAGAGATGTATATAAGTAATGAATACACAAAAAGATAGAAACAATTTAATTAGGATTTCGAGGGTCTATTATCTTAGGTCTTCAAACCCGAATTTACCTAGCTGTGAAGGTAATCAAAATTCTTAGACAAATAAAATCTTCCCGATAGATCTATAAAAAGAAGCAAAGCATACAATCCTTAGAGCTATAAGAAATTTCTATTTAAAGAAGTAAAAGAGATGGCTCAATTAAATGCAACCAAGGCTATCCAACTAAACTTATAATTTTGTATAGATCAAAATTGCAACTATCAATTGTGCTAGATATCCACCTAAGTGTATTTACTTAAATTCTATCGGTGGGGACAACTATCCTAGGATGCAAGAATGGATGCAAATTTTATTGTAATTGAATGAAATTTAACTAAATGTATTAGAGATAGGCCATGGTAAGCATGTGAATCAACTAGAATTTATTGTTAATAAGCTTTACTTTATTATTCCTTAAGAAGTTACAAGAGAATGTTTCAGTTAAGAGACTGGCCCCAAAGCCATGAAATTTTGATTTAAAATAATATTTTTACTTTATTTTAAATTGAATATTTATCTAGTAAAAATGGGATGAGAAACCTTTCCCTAACAACCCATTGTTCCATAAAATTTCTAATAAGTTAAAAAACATTTAAAAAGAAAATATGTAGCTTGCAATCCAATATTGTAAAACAAATAGACATAAAAAAACCTAATAAAAGAGTAAAAAAGAGTTGGGTGCATCTGGTTCTACAAATTCAATCCGCATAAAAATAAAAATGGCAGCTAGACTCTACATGTAAAACCTTGTTCTAATTATATGCACTAATGTCAATGTGCCAAAAAATTAGCATTTGAGATAAGGTATAAAATAAAGATCCATCTGCTCCCAATCCTTGCCTCCAAAATCATCATTAGCAAGGTTTAAGATTTTCCAATAGGTTATTGAAGTATTTTTTGTTCATGAGGCAGGACGTAAGCCTCAAATTTTAGATATTATGTATATTAAAAAATATTGTATAAACTATAAAGTGTGAGGTAAGAAAAAAAATATTAATATTTTAACTTATTAGCAAGCTAAAAAGTAATATAAAAACATTATAAGTAAGAAATAATAATTTGCACAAAATTAGAAATAATATGTTAATATCCAAGCATCAAATTATAAACTATGATGAGTTATATAAAATTNAAAGTGTGAGGTAAGAATAAAAATATTAATATTTTAACTTATTAGCAAGCTAAAAAGTAATATAAAAACACTATAAGTAAGAAATAATAAATTGCACAAAATTAGAAATAATATGTTAATATCCAAGCATCAAATTATAAACTATGATGAGTTATATAAAATTTAAGCTACCAAAGTAAGCTAAAATATTAAAATAAAATATTAAAATAATAAAACATAATAATCAAAATAATTTCAACGAAAGTCTCTCTCACACTCATACTTTCCCCCACTTAAGCAAAAATTTAATAAGTCATAAATATTTGAATTTTTTAATTTAAAAATCCCAACTATTCTCGTCACCCAATGGATTTTGATTAAAATTATCAACATAAAGAATTATTTCCCTCAGGTCTTATCCTTAAACATATATATTCTCATATTTCCTATTATCTTTAATATCAGCTATCATTTACTGGTTAATGAATAAACGTAATAATTAAAATAATACTCATGTTGATAGCTAAAACTTCAACTAAATAGATTTTATCGATAAATTTATCTTTTATTTTTTTTTATTTATTTAGTGTGTGATGTGTCAGAGTTAACAAGTGATGAATAATAATTTTTAATTTAGTTTTGTCAAAAGAAAGTTATAGATAAACCTCAAAATGTTAAGGCATTTATTGCGGCGAGACGTGCCTCAGCATAAGTGAGACATAAGTCTCAACCTGAGATAATGAAGTAAACCTCATTGCTTTTTTTGTTATAAGAAAATGTTGAGGCAGCATTCAAGCCACGTCTCGCATTACGTAACTTTAAACAATCTTGGTAATCCCAAACCGTTTGGATCGATATGTACTCCTGGATCTAAAATTATACTAGCTAAGAACCTTTCTTTGTACTTTATTGCACTTATAAAACTTTCCTGACTAAATTGTTCATTATAAAAAGTACATGTACATGAGAGCATCACCTAAAATAGATTTTCTCTTAACAAACCAAGTAATTTATAATGTACATGAAATAAAGATAGTCTGGCACTTTACTGTGCTAAGCAGCTACCTTTATATTTTACTTTCGCATGTGCCATATATATGGCATACATTGCATTCTCTTACACCCTATATAACCTCAATACACCCTATATTTAAGCTAATCAATTAAGGGTGCGTCAAGTATGACACTTAGGGTGTGCATAAGTCATAATATGATCAAGGATCAACTCACATGATTATGATAAAACAATTAAGTTTGCTCATCATAAGGAACCAATTAAGATAAGAATTGTTAATCTTATTATATTTTAAAACGTAATATAAAAAAAAATTGGCAAAGTTGAAAGAGGTGTGAAAATAAATAAATATCTATCTATAAATTTTCAAAGACAAAAGTTTATAAAAAAATCAAAATGTTGGCCTTACATATGACCATAGTAAATTTATTTTTTCAAACTGAATTAATGTGACGTGTAGTGTGTTATTTGTGCCCCTAAATGGTTATATGACTAAAATTTGACTAAGATAAGATGATTCTAATTATCAAAAGAAATGCTACCTATTAATAAAAAACAAGATATCATAACCACTGTCCAATACTAAATCTAGGGATTGACCTATCAGGCCAATCAAGCCGACTTAGCTGCATGCAAATGCAATAGCTATTAATAGACTCAAGGACTCAAATGTTTGAATAGGATTCAAACATTTTTAATATAAACCTAATAACAAAGAATTCATTAAATGAACTCACCCAAGTACACCAAAACTACTTATTAGCTCAAAGTGAAGTCATCAAGAACTTCATCAAAACCTTCATCATTAGATATGTCTTCATCTTCTAATAGCTAATGTGAGTTCTTAATGTAAGAAAATAGCAATAATCTAACTCTAGATTTATATATATTATAATAAGCACCTATTAAGCCATATAATGTAACATTTCACATTATTGCAGTGTTATACCCTAACTCGAGCCTATAAATAAAGAGNCCAAAAATCTAACTCTAGATTTATATATATTATAATAAGCACTTATTAAGCCATATAATGTAACATTTCACATTATTGCAGTGTTATACCCTAACTCGAGCCTATAAATAAAGAGTAATAGGATAAGGTCGGCTCATTCATTCTATCATAACAATGTTCTACATTCTAAAAATCTGGTGAAAATATTATAGATCCTCGCTTTAAGCTTTCTTTATATTTTTTCTCTTTTCTATACCCATTCTTGTTAGTAAGGTTTTGATGCCAACAACAGATAATTTAGAATCCAACAAAATAATGCAATCAACAACNGTGTTGTACATTCTAAAAATCTGGTGAAAATATTATAGATGCTCTCTTTAAGCTTTCTTTATCTTTTTTCTCTTTTCTTCATTCTTGTTAGTAAGGTTTTGATGCCAACAACAGATAATTTAGAATCCAACAAAATAATGCAATCAACAACTTCAAATATTTTCCTTAAAACTATAAAGGTAGAAATTTTATGAAATAAATTTCTAAGTGATTCCAAACTATATTCAATGAAATCAATATCTTTTAACAAGTGCATTCATTTTTTCAATACTTTATAAACAACAAGCGGTAAAAAACTTATCAAACACTCATGCAAACCTTAAGTGCATAGCCTTAACATCATCTTGAAGTAGTTCAACCTTCCACATAAATGGCACAAAATTGTAAGCAAACCTTGCATATTGAACATGGCCAATTTGTGAAGAATACNCATTTCTAAGTAAAGTGATTCCAAACTATATTCAATGAAATCAATATCTCTTAACAAGTGCATTCATTTTTTCAATACTTTATAAAACAACAAGCGGTAAAAAACTTATCAAACACTCATGCAAACCTTAAGTGCATTGCCTTAACATCATCTTGAAGTAGTTCGACCTTCCACATAAATGGCACAAAATTGTAAGCAAACCTTGCATATTGAACATGGCCAATTTGTGAAGAATACAGCTATGAAGTAAATTAATTTTGCTTCAAAACAAACAAAAAGAGTAATTTTGTGTATAAACAATTTATTTAACATACTGAGCACTTGTGCAAAATAAAAAGTAAATTCACTAGAAGTAGTTCAAAACAAACAAAAAGAAATAACTATGCAAGTAATATTTTACGTCAAATTTTCACTAATAACCAAGCCCCAAACCAAAATAGAAGATAGCGATTCAATCAAAAAATATTGCAACAGCTGCCGATCAGAAAAGTTTCGATTCAATCAAAAAATAAAATAAAATAAAATTTAAAACATTTTTCAGAATTTATGCACAGGAGACCCACGGTTTACTGTCAGTCATGCCAACAGTGAAACTATCACAAAGAGCCGATCAATATCCTATCTTCATATTTTCTGACAGCAGCAGAAGAAAATAGATAGAGAAGTATAGATCCGTACCTTGATATCATTGTCGCTGCCTCCCGTGGCTAAGTTTCCCGTAAGGGAGTGAAAATCTAGGGTTAGAACTGGCTTGGTATCATGCCAGTTGATCTGGATCGTTCCACCCCTCATCTTAGTTTCAATATAAGAGAACCGATTCCTTCGTCCTTTGTCCTGCGAGGAATGGAAGAGAATTAAGGTCTGTTTGATAGCAGAAGTTTCGAAGGATTTAAACATGATTTAACCTTAATCCTGCCAAATTGGAACAAAAATGACAACTTTAAATCCTACAGGTTCTTAAATCCCGTTTCTTTTGCGGTNAGATTCCTTCGCCCTTTGTCCTGCGAGGAATGGAAGAGAATTAAGGTCTGTTTGATAGCAGAAGTTGAGAAGGATTTAAACATGATTTAACCTAAATCCTGCCAAATTGGAACAAAAATGACAACTTTAAATCCTACAGGTTCTTAAATCCCGTTTCTTTTGCTGTTTGCCTTAATCCCGTTGGAAGTTGGATTTATGAGATTTAGCGGAGCTGAAGCGTGAAGGGGTTGGGAGGAAGGAAGTTCAGAAAGACGAGGGTTAGTCGGGAAGAAGCGCAGTAGAGAGGGAAGATATATGTACGTTCTTCTACCCAGTTAGCTTCAGTTGCGACCGTGCCGTGAGGGTTTCAGGCACGGAAGCAAGGCGATGGTTNGGCAGAAGTTGAGAAGGATTTAAACATGATTTAACCTAAATCCTGCCAAATTGGAACAAAAATGACAACTTTAAATCCTACAGGTTCTTAAATCCCGTTTCTTTTGCTGTTTGCCTTAATCCCGTTGGAAGTTGGATTTATGACATTTAGCCGAGCTGAAGCGTGAAGGGGTTGGGAGGAAGGAAGTTCAAAAAGACGAGGGTTAGTCGGGTAGAAGCGCAGTAGAGAGGGAAAATATATGTACGTTCTACCCAGTTAGCTTCAGTTGCGACCGTGCCGTGAGGGTTTCAGGCACGGAAGCAAGGCGATGGTTCCGGGCGAAACCAGTGAAGGGACGAGGTACAAGAGGTTCGCGCGCTGAGGAGTGTTAATTTTATTTAATCTCACTAATTAATTATTAGTGTAAAAAATTTAAGTAAGCACTAATTAATTTAATAAATTAAAGGTTTTTAACTTCATAGCACTCAAAACTTTACATTCCACCATCAAAACAACATAATTACAAATTTGAATATTTTCTTGCTAAGAAATCTCATATAAAGTTTTAACTTCTTATCATTCCATTTGTCTTAGAATAATGAATATTTAGTTTAATTCTTACCTCGAAATTTTACACAAGTCCTGTGGAACCTGAGCTACCCATACATTACTATAAAATACATATAAAATAAAAAAAAATTAAAAAACACAAACAATAACTTAATATATAAAAACAACACTACAATATTTCTATAATAAATCTTAAAGTTTAAATAAGACTTTATGAAAATAGAAATTTTTGCTTTCTAAAAACTCTTTTGAAAATTGTGCAAAATTTTTGTAATTTAACTCCCCGCAACGGCACCAAAAACTTGATCCTGACTTTCTATATAGATTAAAAATGCAAAGTGTGTGATTATATGTTTAATTTCCTTAATTGTTATTCTTAATTTGCAACAAAGTCAAAAACTTGATCCAAAGCAAAAGCTAAGTTTTCCACTATGAAACAAATAATAAAATAATTATAATATTTAAATATGGGATGCTGCGCAAGTATACTTATCGTTATCAAGTAATATAGGACTTTTTGATTAATCCCCGAATATCAAACCAACAGTGAGATTAACAATATGCACTTTATAAAACTAGAAAGTTTAGATCACAAAAATCTACTTCACAAAGTATTCTTACTTACACTTAAGATGCTATAATAGGAATGAAAATTCGATTCTTTTTGTAATTTTTTATTTATGAAAATAAAGTAAGTAACTACTTAACTTAATTAAATATTTGCAAGATGAATGATACATAAATAAAATATTTTTTTTACTTGTCATGAATCAGTAATAAGTATAAAAATTGTTTTGTGAAAGTATGTTAAATGTGTTGTGACACATATGAGCAATAATATATTTTACCATTATTAGAGATGCTATAAAGAACATTGGTTAATCTATAGTTTAAATAGTCTTGAAGACCGGTTAGGTAGGGAAGATACAAGCTTTCACCCTAAAATTCCCTCTTCTCCCTCCACTTGGTGGCAAGCATCTATTATCAAAACCTAAAATTATAAATCAAATTAGGGGCTTTAGTCTGTCACTCTAAAGTCCTCTAATTCTACACCATTGAAAAGTTTATTTCCATATTTATTTGCACTCAACCCCATGAACTACATTCTCATTCATGAAATCAATATATGATTCTACCATTTGTTGAGTTAGACAATACAATCTCAGATCTTACATGTTCTCAAAATAGGTGTTAATTTCTTAATTTGTCAAATCAAGAAGTAAATGAAGTGCAAGGTCTCAAATCATCTAAACTTCTTCCAACATTGAAGTTTAATACTTCACACAACATCCTTTAAACACATAATCACTTATCATTTTAAGAAAAAAAGATGAGGAAAATAACTTAGAATCCATGGAGAAAACACAACCACACATGAGTTTAAAAGTAGAAATCATGCACACAAACAAGAAATCTATATTAAAACCAAGTGTAGTCACAAAGATAAACACTTATCTAAAATCCTCTCCACCAAATGTCTTGAAGTTCCTTTGAATTCTCTTCCTTCACTAACAATACAAACTAACACTCAAAATAAAAAGGAAGTGGCCAGCGGCGAAGGCTGCGGCAGTTACTTAGATGGATGATAGCTGTCAAATCTGAAGGGTGGTTGGCCTCTTGGCTTCATGATCCAAGTCTTCTTTAATAAAAATCCAAAAGGTGTATTGGTGTCCCTTCAAATGTGTCTCCATTCAACGAATCTTCTAGAAGTTGCCTCCTTAAAAGCCAATTGAATGAATTTTCATATCCATGGAATATTTCCCATGTTTTTATTAAGGGTTGCTTCAAACACCTCTTCAATAATTTGTTTAAATTCAATGAATCATCAAATAAATACTATTGGCACTTAAGCGCAGGGTACCTAGAGCTTAGGCGCGAGCCTCTGGCGCATAGGCGTCAGTCCTGGGAACTTAGGCGCCCCAGTTCATTTATGCACATTTCTTCATTTTTGATCCAAATTTCACTCTTTTTCACTCCTTTTAGCATTTTTCATCTATTTGATTGTACCTGAAAGAAAAACACACAAAGACATTTCATAAAGCGCAATATCTCAAAAATAGGTATAAAAATGAGTATAAAAACACTATACATTTTAGGTGTATCAAAATTCCTCAAACTTAAGATGTTACTTGTCCTCAAGTGACCCTTCAATCTTTAAAAATAATATAAGTAGATTATGTATATGAGTTTCTTTAGGAGTTACCAAAATTTTGATTTAGAAATATAGTAGTCCAATTTACAAAAAATATTAGTAAAAGAGACCAACTTAGAGTGTAGAAATTTTTAAAGTTAAGAAATATGAAAATATGAGTTTTTATATAATTCAAGAATATTGTAGATTCTTCGAAAATAGAGTTTAGGTTTTTTATCTTCTCCACTTAAAAATTTTTATTAAGCATAATTTTACTTACTATATTATATCCTTAAGCGTAAGAGTTTCTCAAGTCTTATACTTTAAAAAGATCAGATTTGGAACCAATATTTGATTAGCAACTTGTCGGTCATCATGCGGCTAGGTGCATTTTAATTTAGCGTAATATAGTGTTTAGAAATTAAGTATTTTAATTTAAAGAAAATGGGGTCAAACTAATCCCACTGATTCCTACAGTTTGGATAATTGAGCTAACCACAAGTAATGTACCACCCTGAAAGGTAATACACTGTTTGATAATAAGCTCAATTAAATAAACTATAGAAATAAATGACTTTCATTTGATCTGCAAGTTTGCATGATAACCGACAGATTCCCCTATTCGATATGAGAGTCAAATAGAGTTTATTTTAAGTATGGGTTCTTTTAAGTTCCCTATAAGGGCAAGCCCCTTTAGTTATTTATATCTTAAGCGACGGATCACCTAAGAAAACTCTCGATAAAAATCAGGAATCTTTCATTTTTATGAGTTCAAAATGAAAGGGTTTTCAACAAACATGATTGTGAAATTTTTAATAGGGATTGGTTCAAAGGTGAAAGATTTTGTTTTAAGAATCAATGGAAGAAAAGTAGGGGAGCCTAAAGATCTAGAATAGGTCCTTGGTAATCCCCCAAATTATCCTAATGTTTGGCTCAATTTAGGATGATATTAATTTAAGTTAACTCTTATCAGTTTTATTAATTAGGACTTAGATTTGTGTAATGGTGATTGACACAAAAAATCTAGAAAGATAGGAGATTTTACGTCGAGGGACTACCTCAGAATCCTAAAACAAGTTAAGACATACTGCATATCGGGACTATGCAGGAGTCTAATAAAAAGAGAGATTTATGTCATAAAAGACAACCTCAGAATCTTAA
Source organism: Phalaenopsis hybrid cultivar (assembly GCA_002079205.1). Classification (NCBI taxonomy): domain Eukaryota; kingdom Viridiplantae; phylum Streptophyta; class Magnoliopsida; order Asparagales; family Orchidaceae; genus Phalaenopsis; species Phalaenopsis hybrid cultivar. The sequence continues at coordinate 26,470 of JXCR01044341.1, forward strand.
GGATTGTTATTTAAACTAAAGAAAGGATCTTGAACGAGCTGCCCATGAATTCAGCTCCAAGTTCCATACTGAAATGTCTTCAGGTCTTCAAGTCTTCAGGTCCTCCAATCTTATTATTAAAAGTTTCATTTGTTTTAATAATTTTATAGTGAGTTAATTAAAGGGTAGTTGAGGTATAGTTCAAACCTAGGACAAGTCTAAGTTTACTTAACCTAAGTAATTCCCTAATGTTATGATTTTTAGGTTCTCCATAATCTAAACAACTTTTATTTATTCATTATTTGTCCTTAACACATGCATTCTATGTTTGATAAAAGCCGTAAAAGAACATGCGTTGAGATACATAAAGTAATAAATAGAGCAAATAAAGAAACAATGTTTTATCAAATTTTTATTAAATTTTAATTATTTAATTAGTGGTAACCGAGTCAAGATGTTTATGGCTCCGTCGTCCCGGGTCGCTAGGTGCTCTAGCTTACTTAGTCCGAAGGTGGTTGCCCACCAAGACCGGAAGATTCTTGTCAACATCCACAGAATGCATCTTCCAAGAAATCTTTGTGAACTAGAACAAAAAGGTGTTTAAGTTGCGTTATATGATCTTTGTGATTAAGATTTTGATTAATTCTTGAATTTCTTCATCAATTTTAGGTTTGAAATATTTTAGGTTGTTTACATCTTATTGTCAGATTTTAAGTGTTTTATTTTAGTTATTTTCTTTCACTTGTTCTTACTTATGTGAAGTTGACGACTTCAAAACTGACTTAACCTCAAAGCCATGCTTTAAAGCCTTGTTGTATTTGTTTTAGTTTAAGTTTAAGTTTTAATGTGTTTTATGTAAATTTTACCCCTCCTAATGTATTTTATTTTATCTCTTAATTGATGTTCAAGTTGAGGGGTTTAAGTTTAACTTAGGCTTAAGGTTTTACCTAAAAGGTTCTCTTGTGTTCAACCTATGGGTTAGGTTCTTATCTTAAGGTTTAAGGTAGGTTTAGCTTAAGGTTAAACTATGATTAGGGTTGGATTAAGGTTAACTAACCTAAGTTTTAGGTTAATTAATCCTATTGATTTAGGGTTGACTAAACTAGGGTTTAAGTTAGCTAATCCTATTGGTTTAGGGCTAACTAACCTAAGGTTTACGTTAGTTAATCCTATTGGTTTAGGGTTTACTAACCTAAGGTTTAGGCTTAGTTAATCCTATTGGTTTAGGGTTAACTAACCTAAGGTTTAGGCTTNATCAACATCCACAGAACGCATCTTCCAAGAAATCTTCGTGAACTAGAACAAAAAGGGGTTTAAGTTGTGTTATATGATCTTTGTGATTAAGATTTTGATTAATTCTTGAATTTCTTCATCAATTTTAGGGTTGAAATATTTTAGGTTGTTTACATCTTGTTGTCAGATTTTAAGTGTTTTATTTTAGTTATTTTTGTTCACTTGTTCTTACTTATGTGAAGTTGATGACTTCGAAACTGACTTAACCTCAAAACCATGCTTTAAAGCCTTGTTGTATTTGTTTTAGTTTAAGTTTAAGTTTTAATGTGTTTTATGTAAATTTTACCCCTCCTAATGTATTTTATTTTATTTCTTAATTGATGTTCAAGTTGAGGAGTTTAAGTTTAACTCAGGCTTAAGGTTTTACCTAAAAGGTTCTCCTGTGTTCAACCTATGGGTTAGGTTCTTATCTTAAGGTTTAAGGTAGGTTTAGCTTAAGGTTAAACTATGATTAGGGTTGGATTAGGGTTAACTAACCTAAGTTTTAGGTTAACTAATTCTATTGGTTTAGGGTTAACTAACCTAGGGTTTAGGTTAGCTAATCCTATTGGTTTAGAGCTAACTAACCTAAGGTTTATGTTAGTTAATCCTATTGGTTTAGGGTTTACTAACCTGAGGTTTAGGCTTAGTTAATCCTATTGGTTTAGGGTTAACTAACCTGAGGTTTAGGCTTAGCTAATCCTATTGGTTTAAGGTTAACTAACATAATGTTTCGGTTAACTAATTTTATTGGTTTAGGGTTAACTAACCTAAGGTTTAGGTTAACTGATCCTATTGGATTAGGGTTAACTAACTTAAAGTTTGGGTTAACTAATCCTAATTGTTTAGGGTTAACTAACCTAAGGTTTAGGTTAATTAATCATATTGGTTTAAGGTTGACTAACCTAAGGTTTAGATTAATTAATCCTATTGGTTTAAGGTTAACTAACCTAGGGGTTTAGCCTTAGCTAATCCTTTGAATTATGGTTAACTAACTTAAGGTTTGGGTTAACTGATCCTATTGGTTTAGAGTTAACTAACCTAAGGTCTAAGGTTTAGCTAATTTTATTGGTTTAGGATTAACTAACCTAGGGTTTAGGTTAAGGCTGACCTAAGATTAAGGTTTAGTTTCCTAAGATTAAGGTTTAGTTTAGGATGAACTTAATATGTAGGTTAAACTAAACTAAAGCTCATGTTGACTAACCCTAAAATCCAAGAAGTTTATCCTGAATTAAATGATAGGATGACTTAAATTTCAAATTTAAAATGGTCTAACTATTCAATTTAGACTCAGTTAAAGGTTAAGTCTTTACAGGCTAGACTTGGTCAAAATACTGGTTGACTTAAAGCTCTAAGGCCCCATTTGAGGCAGCTTATTTTGCTGCGGCGGTGTTTTGAAAACGCCGCCGCAGCGTTTGTTTTGGCGTTATATGCTGCATTTTTATATCGGCGTTAATCGCGTATTCGATATTATTCTATCCATAGAACGCGGGGGAGGGGTTCCATTCGGCGTTGGTTAGGGCTTATTTTCCTCTTGTGCCCCTGTGTATTCTCTTTCGCGCTCTTCCCCGCGATCTCCATTACTGATCTTCTCGTGCGTAAACTTCTGGTGAGATCTTGCGTAAACTATAGAAATGACACTCCTTTGATCTTCTCTGGTTCATTTATGTGGCTCGAATGTTTTTTTTTTGTGTTCATTTGGTTTCTTTTTAGGCCTAGAAGGCAACTACGAAGCTTTTTTGGTTCTTCTATATGCTCTAGAAATGTTCTCCATAGATCTTCTCTGGTTTTTATGCCCTTAAGTTTTGTTTTTTTTTGGATTTTTAGCTCTTACATTTAGGGATTTTTAGATCTTGCTCTGAAAATGGATCACATATTTACAGTGCATTTAGATGACGCACTGCTCTGGAAATAGATCTTCTATATGCCGCACTCCTTTTTTGGGATGTATATGATGCATCTCTGGTTCTATATTTACAGTGCATTTACATGTTTCAGTTCTATATGCCGCACTTCGTTTGGTTCTATATTTACAGTTTCTGTGCCTTGTAATACATTTCGGTTTGAGTTGTTCTGAAAATTGGAAATAGGTAATTGGGCTAATTTACAGAGGCTTATAAGTTCACTAAAAATTGGAAGTTAGGGGAAATTATTCTTTACAGATCATGAGTTAGAAAATTATTTACAGATCTGCCATGGTTTGAGTTGATCTGAAAATTGGTATGCTTGGCTCTCCCTGTTTCATTACAATTCACTATTTTGATGTGGCTAATTTTCTGGAATTCTTGGTTGCTAGTTCCATGAAATCATGACTTTAAGCTTTACAGTTGGGGAAATAAGTTTATTCTTTACAGTTAGAGGAATGGGTTCATTGCAATACATTTCAATACATGTCATTGTAATACATTTCGGTTCATTGCATTTTGGCTGATGCGTGTAGGATTATTGATGTTCCACTTCAGGTCATTGCAATACATTTTGGTTTGAGCTGTTCTGAAATTTAGAATTAGGAAATTAGGCTTTGGTATTTTCTGGAATTCTTGGTTGAACTGATAAGGGACTGTGGTGGCTGCATCACTTCTGCCTTTTGGAGTTTCTTCATAATTTCTGCGCGCCTTATGGCTAGGTTCATATGTCTTGGTTAAACTTATAAGCTTGGTTGATTTCTTGGTTCATTTGGATTTTCTTCATAAATTCTTGGTTGAACTTATAAGCCTCTCATTTAATATATACTACATGCAGTCCATATGGCTTGGTTCATTCATATCAAGCAAGAATCTTCATTCCTGTATACAATTCCAACTACTTTGAGAATTGTGTGGAGTTTTGTAGAAATTGCTGCTAGTATCAGTAGTTGTAAGTAACTATTTCCAATGTAAGAAGGCCACAAGTAATATTCCTCTTGGAGTTTATTCGTTAAATTGTTAGAATTAGTACATTTCGGGTGCTAGTTCCATTAATGCAATACATTCCGAATGCCAGCATTTCTGCTTTTGGTTATGGTGTATTTAGAGTTGGCTTTTTGGCTACAGCACTTCTGCTTTCGATTATGGTGTATTTAGAGTTGGCTTTCGTATTTCTTTGGTTATCTTGGTTCAAGGGGCAAGGAAATGACATCAATGTATTTAGAGTTGGCCTTGTAACCTTTTGGAATTGCATAATAAAATATTTTTGAAGTCTTGCTGTGGATGTAGGTCAATGACCGAACCACATAAATCATTTGTTTCTTCATATATTTTTTTTGTTATTGATCAAGTTGTTATGCTCTTGTTTGTGTTGGTGTCAAATGTTTATGTTTAGAGAGTGGTGTTCTTGTTGGGTTGCTAGTTCCATTAATGCTTTGGTATTTCTTTGGTAATTTTTGTTCAAGGGGCAAGGAAATGACATCAATTTATTTAGAGTTGGCCTTGTAACCTTTTAGAATTGCATAATAAAATATTTTCGAAGCCTTACTATGGATGTAGGTCAATGACCGAACCACATAAATCATTTGTTTCTTCACATATTTCTTTTTTTGTTATTGATCAAGTTGTTATGCTCTTGTTTGTGTTGGTGGCAAATGTTTATGTTTGGAGTGGTGTTCTTGTTGGGTTGATGTTGTTGTGGGCTTGAGATGTTGATGTGTTGAACGTATTAATTCTCATTTGTTCTCTATAGCTTCATCATGTCTAAATCAGTTGAAGGGGGGACCTCCGCAATGTGGGATAAGGAAGTAACAAATATTTTCTGCGATCTTTGTATAAAAGAAATAAACTTGGGAACAGGCCAACAACATTTTTTAATAAGGAAGGGTGGCGAAAAATTGAAAAGAGATTCAAAGAATTGACTGGTAGGGATTATGATAAGCTGAAATTTAAAAACAAATGGGATCAATTAAAGAAGGAATGGAAAATATGGAAGGAGTTGAAACGTGGATCTACAGGTTTGGGTTGGGATCCGATTAAAAGGACAATTGATGCTCCTATTGAATGGTGGGCTGAAAAATTAGAGGTATTTTATATATACTCCCTGATTTGTTCAATTTTAATTCCAAATTTCTTCTCTAATTATAATTGCCTAACTATTCGCTCTAAAATATTCTGTCACAAGCGGTACCAGCAGCGAAAAAGTATAAGCAGTGCGGGATTGAGCCGGAATTTAAAGAAAAACTGGACATAATGTTTGAATGGGTTGTTGCAACAGTAAAATTTACTTTCAACCACCCATGTCAAAGTACTTCTGAAGGGATACCAGATGAGTTCACTCCTGAGCCATTAACACCTGATGAAGAAGTGCCTAGCATCAACCAGAGTGATACGGGTGACTCTAGTAGAACAAAAAGGGCTAGGGTTGCTAAGAAAAATAAAGTGAAAGAATGTTTGTTAAACACCTCCTTCAATCGTTTGATTGAAGCTTTTGCAGCTCCACCTATCTCTGATGCGAGCATATTAGACTGTCTGAGACTCTTGCGTACTATTCCTAAAGTTGTGGCAGATAGGCGATTTCACGCACATTGTGTGAAAAAACTTGAGTATTCAACTAGAATAAAAATATTCATGGCACTAGAGCCAGAAATGCGTCTTGAATATTTGCGTGTTTTGGTCGATGAATGGTATTTCTTTATGGATTGTATATGTATTTGCACTATTTGAACTTTGACTAATGTCCTTTTATTTTTAATATGTTTGAGACTTTTAAACATGCTACCTTCTCGTGTTTGGGACTTTTTTAACTAATTACGTTAACATTTTAAATTTTTGGATAGTGGACTATTAATGTTTATATTTTAAATCATTTAGGATGGATCCACAACATGAAGGTAGTAGGAGAATGGCATTTGCTACAGCTAATGTGATATTGTTATTGGATTATTACCGACATAGGACTACTCACATTCCCTGCATGACATCCACCTTTGTTGGAGATAGATGGGTTGGTGAAATACTTTCTGGCCATCCAATAAGATTCAAAAATATTTTCAGAATGACGACACCTATTTTTATGGATCTTCTGCACGAGTTATGTGTAAATTACGGCCTCCAGGGTTCTTCTAGAACTACGTGTAGGGAGGTGTTGGCTATAACACTGCACATTCTGTCACAGAATGAGTCAATTCGAGGAGCTATGAAAAGATTTCAACATTCATCCAAAATAATTAATCGTTACTTTTCAAAAGGGATACAGGTACTTGTTAGCTTAGCAGCTCAAATAGTTAAACCGGAGGATCCATCATTTGTTACCACTCCAGAACAAATTGCCAACGATCCACGATACATGCCATATTTCAAGGTAACTATCAATGTTTTTAATTTATTACATTCTATATTTTAACAATATTATTACTCTCTTACGACCAATTAAACAGAACTGTATTGGTGCAATTGATGGTACCCACGTTGATGCTCGAATACCCAACCACGAGAAGTAGCATACATCGGTCGGAGTGGTTTAACAACACAAAATATCATGGTTGTATGCGACTTCAACACGTGTTTTACTTTTGTGGTGGCAAGCTGGGAAGGGAGTGCACATGATAGTTGGATTTTCTCCTTTGCTACTAGGAATAGATCGCAGTGTTTCTGTCACCCCCCATTAGGTTAGTTTTGTTTTCCAATTTGTATATGTTAGCATGTAATGTTTTTTTATAAAATTTTTTTCGTACCAGGAAAATATTATCTGGTCGATGCAGGATATCCCATGCAAAGGGGATACCTGAAACCCTACCCTGACACAAGATATTATATTCGCGATTTCGAGCGAGGTAGTGGCACAGTACGTGGAAGAAAGGAAATGTTTAATAAACGCCACTCATATTTATGTGAGGTAATTGAAAGAACATTTGGAGTTTGGAAGAAGAAGTGGTACGTGATATGTCGTCGTATCCTTTCCAAAAGCAGGTGCATATTAGGGTTGCAACAATGACACTACATAACTTCATCCGAAGACATTCGTCACGATCAGATACAAACTTCATTATGGCTGACAATGATGAACTGAATGTCTTCGAGCAACTTACAGGTTTTGTGGGGGGCATTCATTACCTGAGGATGATATAGAATCTAATGAATTTGGAGATCAGGAAGGTGAAGGTTTGGCTGATATGATTGCTTTAAGGGAGTCTATCACATATGTTATTTGTGGTTGTTGATCTACCAAGTTTTCCTTTAACAAGGTTATAGATTTATATTCATATGAATTTAATTTTGGTTACTTTTAAAATACCTTAAACCGACATTGATTCTTTTGTTATTTTCGCAGTTATACAAACATGACTTCCAGGATATCAGGTACAGACAGAGGGATTTTGTGTTATTGTGGACTACCGTCTCCATTGCTAACGTCACGTAAAGAGCATAGCTTTGGGAGGCAGTTCTATGGTTGTGCCAGAGGTGTTTTAGCTCGTTGCAGTTTCTTTCGGAGGGCTGATAGTCCCTCATATTACATTGACAGTAGTCATGCCAGTAGTCATGTGAATCTGATGTTTCCTCCGTCTGACAATGCATATGAGGACCGACGTAGCCAGAGTCTGAAGTTAAATATTTTAAATATTTCTCCTTATTGTCGTACTTGTATTTGTGCTTTTTTTAATTCTCCTGGTACTCATTAGGGTGTGAGAACTGTATGATATTTTTAGAACTGATCTGTGATTATCGTATGTTTCTGCACTATATGTTTCTTTCCTATCAATAAGCTATTCTGAATAAGCTGTCCCAAATAGTTTTATCAGACAGGGGCAGAAATGTCATTTAACCACCAATAAGCTAGTCTGAATAAGCTGCTCCAAACAGCAAACCAGATTATTTTGATAATCTGCAGATTATCAGATTATCAGAATAATCTGCTTATCAGCACATTATAAATAATCTACAGCTGCACCAAACAGACCCTAAATGACTAAAATTGGACTTAATGGGTGATTGACTCAATTCTTATGTTTGTTCACCAAGTGTGTAATCAGGTTAAACAGGACCTAAAGAGAATTGACAAGGTTGGACTTAGGTTGAGCTTGGGCTAGGTAAATTTAGCCTAAATTAAACATGAACCCTAATTAACGTGTTTTATTTATAAAAATTATTTTAAACATGATTTTAAAATTTTCAAACCTCTGTTAAAGGTCAAACGTTCAATCAGAGAGAGTTTTACAATTTTATAATTTTTATAATTTTTAATTTACATAAATATGTCGTTTCGTTCAAAAACCAAAATGCAAATATAGAAAAACTAAAATGACTTGGAAAAATCAGAGAAGCTTTCCACAAGGCCATTTAATATTTCTACTAAATTTCATATTTTTCCCATTTATATTTTAATTTTTATGATTTAAATACTCTAAAAATTCAAAAATTAATTAAAAAAGATTTAATTGATGAAAAATCATGATTTTAGTTTTAAAAAATTCTCCTCCTTTTTCTGAGTTCATAGCATCTTTCAGTTTTTTTTTTTGAGTTTTTCATAGTAAGTTATGTAATTTTGAAGTTTAATCATAATTTTTGAAATAAAAGAATAATTTTTTTTTTAATTTTTCTATATGACTAAAATTATATATATTTCATATCACAATGTTGCGGTGATATTTCAAATATATATATATATATTTTTTGAAATTATTTATATTAATTTTGGTCATCCCCACGGATGTAATGACTGCAACATTATGATATGAAAATGCAATGTTTATGATGATCATGGGGATTATGAATGATGATGCAATGTATTGGAGTCCAAAGAGGTGTAGAACAGCGCAAGGCTTTCCTATGGTCCAAAGGTCCTATAGGAATTCTCATCAGGGTTCTCTTATGTAATCTCTAATATTTGTATTAAAAAATTATTGATCACATATAAAACCAACATAGAGAACAAAGATTTGGTTGAAATGTCTAAGAAGAAGGTGTGTTCCATTTCTAAGATGCTAAGATAGTCATCAGGAAAGTCGTAAGGCTACATCCTAGTCACTAAAGGAAAGACCCAAAACCCTCACCCAAAAGTGAGGTCAACAGAGCTAATCTTCAAGCTTCTCTTCCCTTTTTCAATTTTTCTTTTCTTTTTATTTTTCTTTTTCTTTTTCTTTTATTTTTCTTTTTCTTTTCTTTTTCTTGTTCTATTCTTTTTCTTTTTCAGGTAAAGATTACTATATATGGATATGTTTTTAATGATTTTGAATCTCACTCTTCATTTTTTAAAGCAAATAGTTGATATTTTCCTTTCACTTAAAAATAGAATAATAATTTTAAAGTTTACTTTCAATTAAATAAATTTAAGTTTTGAAACTGAAATTCTAAATCTTTTAAAATTTTCAAAAATACAATTTTTCCCACTAATGATAGTTACACTACATTTAGTATTTTCCACACTAAAAATTTTAACTTTGAGTTTTTCTTCATTACTATAAATTTTAACTAAATTCTCTTACTCATTTCTATATTCAAAAATTTACTTCTCTAATATAACTTCATATACATAATCATATTTTTTAAATCAAAATCAAATTTATTTGAAGCACAATTGAGAACAAATAAATTTTTAATTTTGTTAGAAAATTTTTAATCTATCTCCCAAACTTAAATTTTTAATAAAAATAAAACATTTTAGCATCATATAAATATTAGCAGGAATGGAAACTAAAAATAACTTGCTTGCACGAATTTTTATATCCTAAATATGCAAGTACAAAAAAAATTTAAAACTGGAGTAAAAATTTAAATTGATTAAATTTTAATTTTCTTAACATCATCAAACTTCTATACAGTGGAGTATAACATAAAAGCAAACAAATACACTAACAAACATACATAACTGCAACATAAATAAAAATAACTGGTAGTAAATTAAAATTTTTAAACATGCAGCTTTTTAAAGTAAAAAGTTAGCTAGATTCTAAACCCTCCCAAGATCCAAAATTAAGTTCAGTACACACTAACTAAATACATTAAACAACACAATTATCACAATTACTACCACACAAACATAATATCTACTCTCAAACCACAAATACATCATAGTAGGTGTACGGAACAAAACACAACATAACAAAAAATAACAGTCTCAACAATAATAAGTGAAAACACAACACAAAGTATAGAACAATTGCACTAACAACAGTTCATAACATCACATACACTAAAATCATCAAACAAAACTAATGATTCAAACTAATCATCATTCTCCTCTTCATCACTATCATCACTATGCCAAACAGCTGCAGGCTTATATGGTGGATATCCGGGTTACTGAGGAAATATTATATCCTGGTTTCCTCTCATAAGGTTTTCCATAGCTAAATTGAATTCACCCTCATAATCACTATGTCTCTTCATATACCCGTCCATATGCTCTATAAAATGTTCTAAATTCAATACCTTATCCGCAGTGTAGTTGACATTGTGCAAAATATTCTATAATAAATGTGATTGAGAATCAGATCTAGAAGTCCGACCCCGTGATGTAGAAGCATGTGAAGTAAAAGCTCGTGACATTGAAGCAGCAGAACTATTGGAGAGTCCACCCCTCAAACCAAAAATAGAATGATGTGAATAAGATTTCACATTCACACTAGTAATGGGCTTTAGTGGATGTAAGATTTCCTCTCATCTATCAAATCTTACTCCAAAATTGCAGTAGTAGCATAAAGAAAAGATTCCAGCCTGTTCGCATAAAGAAAAGATCAAGGATGTGAATCCCAAAATTGCAGTAGTAGCAGGGATGGCAAAACTGGTAATAACTCCATAAATCAAAGCTCCAATATCAATAGGCTTGAACTATTGAATGCAATAGTTCAAGGTTGCTTGATCTCAAGTCACTTCACTCAAATGATTTGTAGGTAGTAGACAAGCGTACATAAAATAATGTTATGCCTTTGCAGTGGCATCCAACTTTGAAGTAGAAAATTTTACTTTTCTTTCATTGGTGATCTTCCAAAGCCCTCTTCCATCAGTAAAAGATGAAATAATCTCGTCTAACTCCTCTTCTGTAGGACTATAATTTGAATAAAAGCACAAAGTACATCACTATATTGATTTTTAAACTTTTAAAACACTGCTTAGGAATTAATTTTCTACTTCAACAGCTCCTCCCAAACTTTTTAAACACTGCTTAGGAATCAATTTTCTTGATTGTCGTACATCACTGTATCGATCCCGAGCTCTCAAACTAACAAACTTGTTTGAATCGAATGGAGCCTTCCCCTTACTCCTTTTTACTCTTGGTGCCATTTCTAAAAATGTATAAAATTAAAAAAAATCAACATTCAACTCCAAATCACTAAATTAAACTCCTAAAAGCTTAAACTAACAAATCCATGCATTTTCCATAGATTTTTCTCAAATTTTCACCATGAATAGTGATTTTTGGGTAGCTCGTGAATGTGCTCAAAATACATTGTGAAAATAAAAAATTTGTACATAGAAGTGAAGCTCTTACCTTAAAGATACCAAATCTAGCAATTTTTTACCTCAAATATTCAAGAAATCTTCAAATGTGGTAAGCCTTAGCTTAGAAATCACGAATGGCTCAAGGAGGAAGATGAAGCAAGGTGCGAAAATGGTGTTTTCGGACTGATTTTTCACTTAAAACCGTTCACGAACTGGTTTTCGTTAACTGCCGCTTAAGTACAAATGGTTCGGCGTATAGGCATATGTATCTCGATTTAGATGAGCTTAAGAGCGGGTCTTGGAGCTAAGGCGCCAGTGCACAAATTTTAATTTTTTTGAGTTAAGTGAAATGCACTCCTAGCCTAAGTCAACCAACCCTACATGGTCTCACAACACTTTATATATTATTTCCTTCCCTCTTAACTCTCCTCTTACTCAAGATTCACCAATCTTAACTAATTCAATTCAACACATAATAACACGAAATTTCACATAAACAAAACACTTAGATTCATTCATGAACAATTACACATGTTTTCAAATACATGGGTTCTCAATCCAAATTGTCTTGGATGAGAAAATTCCTAATACAAACACTAGACAATTATCACATAATAACATACTAAATTCACTTAACATTAAATAAAGACTAAACTACACAAACACTTAACCACGAACTTAATTTCATTCTCCAGTTGGTGGAACGAATCCTGGCCTCTCATTAGTCTCTCCTTTAGTATTTGGAATGTATATCTGAAAGAATGGACGATGATTAATTACTATAGTTGAATCTTCTTCAATCCACTTGTTCTTTAGATACATAGCCTTGTCAGCTTCTTCTCTAAAACTAGTATGACTAAACTGCATCTTAATTTTTCATCCCATATGATCCAGATGCACATTAACTTCCATCACTTTTGCTTCAATTGAAGTCATGCTAGCCTCAATCTTAGTGATTTTCTCCATTATCCCTTCGATACTAACTACGAGGAAACTATTATATAACTCTTGCGCATTCTAACTAATAAACTTCTTTCTCATTGCCTCCTCCTTCTTCTTTAAATCACTCTCCAAACTCTCTCTTTTTCACTTAGGATTTAGGGTTAAAATTAAATTGTGATAAAAATCCTTACATAACTCTATTATTTATAAGCTCCAAACTCTTCCTATAACTCCTAGGCACGTTTTAGAATTGTCTCCCACGTCAAAGCTAACCAAAACTCAGTTAAAACTCTTAAAATTGAAATTCACACATATTTTTTAACTGTCACGCTTAAACACCAGATATTGGCGCTTAAGTTCTAGTGCTCAATTTAACACGGGTGATCTTAACATCTAAATACTCATTCTAACATGTTTAAATCATCTTTAAAGGTCTTAAAATAATCAATAACTTAATATTAAATCAAACATACTACCAGAATTTTCTAAATCACACAAAAAACATAACAATAAAAATAAACATACAGATAACTATGGGTTGTCTCTCACAGAGCGCTTGGTTTAACATCGTCAGCCCGACATAACCATTGCTTATTCTGGTTGACCCAACATCATAAAATCATTTAATTTATGTTGGTCACCTAAAAAGTAAAATTTCAGCCTGTGACCATTCACTTTAAATATTTTGTTAGTTTTAGGATCTTTGATATCCACAGCTCCATAGGGATAAACTTTCATCACAACAAATGGGCCCATCCACCTGGACTTAAGTTTTCCTGAAAATAATCTTAACCTTACATTGTAAAGAAAAACTTGTTGCCCTGACTGAAATTTTTTTGTAAGAATCCTCTGATAATGTCACATCTTCATTTTTTTGTTGTAAATCTTAACACTTTCATAAGATTCATTCATTATCTCTTCAAGCTCATTCAATTGCAAAAACCTTTTCTTGCCAGTATCTTTTAAATTATAATTAAATTCTTTAATTGCCCAAAATACTTTATGCTCAAGTTTAACTGGGAAGTGACAAGCTTTCCCAAATATTTGCCTGTATGGGGACATTCCTATAGGAGTTTTGTATGCAGTCCTATAAACCCACAAATCATAGTCAAGCTTGACTGACCAATCCATTTTGATTGGATTCACAGATTTTTCCAAATTTTTTTAATTTCACGATTTGATAATTCAGCCAAACCACTTGTCTGAGGATGATAAGTAGTAGAGATTATATGGTTTATATAATATTTCCTTTATAAATTCTCCATTTTTGCATTCCTGAAATGACTTCCCCCTTCAGTTATGATTACTCTCGGCATCCCAAATCTACAAAATATGTTTGTTCTTAAAAACTTTGCAACACTTTGAGTATCACATCGATGTAAAACAACAACTTCTATCCATTTGGATACATAGTCTGCTGCTAATAGTATATATAAATTTTTGAAAGATGGTATAAATGGTCCCATAAAATTTAATCCCCAAACATCAAATATCTCAACTTCTAACACATAATTGAGAGGCATATCATTCATCTTAGAAATATTGCCCACTTGTTTTCATCGATCACAAGTTTTGATAGAAGTGTTAACATCTCTAAAGATTGTAGGTCAATAAATCCATATTGTAAAATTTTGTATGTTGTTTTATCAACACCAAAATGTCCCCCAAAATCAGAGACATTTTTGGATATTTTCATAAGTTTCTTTTAAAGGCCCACATCTTCAAATAATTAGATCCTTTCCTTATTTATATAAAAATGGGTCATCCAAAAAATAAGCCTTAGCTTTAGATAAGAATTTCCTCTTCTGTTGGTATGTCATTCCATAGGGTATAATATCACTAACATTAAAATTCACAATGTCAGCATACCATGGAACACACCACTCATTAACATTGAACAATTCTTCATCTGGAAAATGTTCATTAATCTCATTTTCAAAACTAAGTGGTTTCTCCAATTCAAGTCTAGACAAATGATTAGCAATTTTATTGTCAGCTCCCTTCCTATCTACAATTTCAAAGTTAAATTCTTACAAAAGAAGAACCCATCTTATTAAACTTGCTTTTGCATCCTTCTTTTTCATTAAATATTTATAAGTAAAATGATTTGTATGCACAATGCATTTAGTTCCAATTAAGTATTATCTAAATTTATCAAAAGCATATACTACTACTAATAACTCTTTTTCAATTTTGGTATAATTAATTTGAGCTTCATTAAGAGCTCTACTAGCATAGTGTATAACTTTGAAAATCTTATCATGCTTTTGTCCTAAAACAACTCCAATAATATAATCACTAGCATCACTCATCAATTCAAAAGGTTTTCCCCAATCTGGTGAAATAATAATTGGTGCAGTGACTGATTTTTCTTTTAATAAATCAAAAGCTTTTAGGCACTCTTTATCAAAATTAAAAATTACATCTTTTTTCAAGTAAATGGCATAGAGACTTAGCAATTTTTGAAAAGTCTTTAATTTACCACTTGTAGAATCCAACTTGTCCTAAAAAAATCCTAATTTCCTTCACACTTGTTGGGTGAGATAAATTAGCGATCACTTGAAGTTTTGCAGGGTCTACTTCCATACCATTTTTTGAAATTTGATGTCCCAAAATTATTCCTCCTACTTCCATAAATTGACATTTTTTTTCCAAGTAAGGACTAAATTTGTTTCTTCACAACACTTAAGAACTTTTGATAAATGTTTTAAACATGATTCAAATGAAGTTTTAAACACTAAAAAATCATCCATAATAACTTCAATCCCTTTTTCAATTAACTTACAAAAATAGCCATCATACTTCTTTGAAATATAGCACGTGCGTTACATAAACCAAAGGACATTCTTCTAAAAGAAAATGTACCATAAGGACTGGTAAAAGTTGTTTTCACTTGATCCTCAGGAGTTATTTGTATTTGGTGATAACTAATATATCCATCTTTAAAACAAAAGTATTTATGCCCAGCTAGTCTATCCATAATTTGATCTAGAAAGGGTAGTGGAAAATGATCTTTCCAGTGGCGAGATTTAATTTTTCATAATCAATGCATATTCACAATCCTGTGACTTGTTTTGTTGGTATTAACTCAATATGTTCTTTTAAAGTCACAGTCACTCTGCCTTTCTTAGGAATGCAATGAATTGGACTAACCCATGCACTATCTGAAATAAAGTAGATAATTCCAACATCTAACAACTTTAGAATTTCTTTCTTAACAAATTATTTCATAATAGGATTCAATCTCTTTTGAGGATCAGCCCTGGGTTTGCAGTTCTCTTCCATATGAATTAAGTGCATACAAATTGAAGGACTGATTCCTTTTATATCAGAAATCGTCCATCCAATTGCTTTCTTATAACTCTTTAAGGTTTTTATAAAACTCTCTTCTTCTTTTGGAGTTAATTTTGAGGAAATTATAACAAGTAATGTAGAGGAATTACCTAAAAAGGCATACTTCAAATGTTTAGAAAGAAACTTTAACTTAAGCTCAGAAGGTTTTTTGATTGATGGAGAAAAACATGTATCTTTTTCTGTCGCGTCCAAAATTTCAAAACTTTCTTGAACATAATTTGAATCTTCCTTTTATAAATATTCATATTGATCTAATTCCTCTTCTTGTTTATATTCCAACTCTTTAACTTTTGTTTTTTCTTCAATAGTTGCTTTTAAATGAAATTTACTTAAATATCTTATCACATCCATTCTATATCATTCATCATCTTTACCTTTTGAAGGATATTTCATTGATTTAGAAATATTAAATGTAATTATTTGATCATTGACACACAGTTAATTCTCCTTTCTGCACATCTATCATTGTGCTTCCAGTGGCTAGGAAATGTCTCCCTAAAATGATAGGTATCTCCTTATCTTTCTTCATATCTAGCACAATAAAATCAACAAGAAAGATAAATTGATCCCCTTTCATTAGAACATCTTCTATAACTCCCTTAGGATATGTTATTCAACAATCTGCTAGCTGCAGAGTTACAGTAGTAAGGGATAATTCTCCTAATCCCAATCTTTTAAATATTGATAATGACATAAGGTTAATGCTTGCTCCTAAATCACATAAAGCTTCTCATAAAATCTGTCTCCTATTGCACATGGAATTGTAAAGCTATCAGGATCTTTATACTTTTCAGGAAGATTTTTCTAAATTATAGCACTGCACTCCTCACTAAGTGCAACAGTCATTAGCTTCAAACTTTCTTTTCCTATTAAGAATATCCTTCATAAACTTTACATAGCTTGACATTTATTCTAAAGCTTCAACAATTGGAATATTAATTGTAAGCTTCTTAAAAATTTCCATAAATTTTTAAAATTGCTTATTCAACTTTTATTGTCGAAGCCTCTGAGGAAATGGAGGTGGTGGTTTTCCAAATCAACCTTAGGTGGAGAAATATGTCTCTCTAACCTTTTGGAGCGTCCTCTTTTGGTTCTTCAATATCTGCTCTCTCTACTTCAGTCTATTTTTAAACTCTATCTTCCAATTCTCTTCCGCTTCTGAGTTAAACAACTTTTACTTGCTCTTTATTCTGGTCTTTCAGATTTACTTCTGCATTACTAGGAAGTTTTTCTTGGGATATGTTACTCGATTAATTTGCTATTTGTCCCAATTGATTCTCAATATTTCTAATTATAGCTCCTTGACTTTATAATTGATTTCTCATTTGTAACACCACTTCCTCTATAAACAACTTATTCTCCTTAAATTGTGGATTACTGTTAAAACCTAGAGGATACGTAGGTCTATAA
>JXCR01044348.1:0-13454 GCA_002079205.1 Phalaenopsis hybrid cultivar
TCTCCTTATTATCTCTGAACTTCTCTATCAAACCTCTCAATAAATGTATAACTTCCATAGTATACCTGCCCGTCATAAATTCAAATTGATTATGAGAAATTTTTGTGATGCGTCTTAACCTATGTTCAATTACCCCATTATGAGAAATTTTCGTGATGCATCTTAACCTATGTTCAATTACCCTCTCCCATAATTTTAACGTATGACACATCAACTTAATTCCTCTATAAGTTTGTGATGCGTCTTAACCTATGTTCAATTACCCTCTCCCATAATTTTAAAATATGACACATCAACTTAATTCCTCTATAATTTGCGCTTTGGGCCATCTTCTTTATTCTTAAAAATGAAACCAAAATACTCTTCCTCCACTCCTCGGGAATCTTTTTAGTTTTTAAATTAATATTAAAGAGTTTAGTAAGCCAAGTAACTCCTAAATGGCAAAAATATTCTTGTTCCACTCATCAGACATATTTTTAGTTTTTAAAATAATGTTAAAGAGTTTAGTAAGCCAAGAAACTCCCAAATCTTCCAAATATTTTCACACTTCAATTGACATATCATCAGGTCCTACAAACTTTCCACCTTTTGTTTTCTTTAAAGCCTTATGCTAATGCGACGATAAAAATGAAACATTTTATTATTATTCACGATATTAAAATCACTAAGGCGATTATATTTTCAGAAACTTCATTAAAAAGTTTATCAAAGTAATAGTTCTACCCATGTTGAATATCTTTTTCTAAGCAGAAACACTATGCTGAATAATTTAAGGTATTTGTAAAATCTAAAAAGTATTGGATACGAAAATACACATATTTTGAATGGTATGTATGCAAATCTTTTTTTTTTTTGAAAAGCTAAAAAAGGGATAATTGCATACAAATCATTATTTATAGATGAATCATCCTCTTTCAATCATTTTTTAAATTCTCAAACAAATATCAAAATTCTTGGTAAAATTCTGACTTATATGTTTCATTTTTATGAAATTGGCAGTTGTGGCATTCGTAAACACATTAGTAGTTAAAAAATACAAGTGGATACTAAAATTTGTAAATATCAAAGTTTGGGATGGTCTGTGTGTAATTATCCCTTAAAAATAATAATTTACAGATAAATTTCATAAACTATTAGCTTCTCATCTTCCGCGGACAAAAAGATTCGTCTCCATCAGAGCAAAAAGGACAAGGGAGCAACACAGAGGTGGCTGGCCATGCTCTTAGAGTCGCCCGCCATTTGTTCTCCGTGGCTCCTTCCTCGTTCTTCGTTTCACGACTCTCAATCATTATGGACAAAGCGAAGAATGGATCAGAAACCATCGTGTCCCGAACCCTAACTCCTTCCCCCTAATGGGCGACCAATGTTCTCGTTCGGCAGGAAGAAGTTCAGCCGCTCGCGTGACATGACGATGAGTTCGGTTCGCCGACCGAAACTGGAGCGGAGGAATGCCAGTAAGAAGATCGATTACGACGCTTCGCGGGCGCCGAGCTCGTCGGACGAGACGCCGGCGCTGGTAGCCCATTCTCTCGACCTCTCGCCGGCGGCATACTCAGACCAAACGAGTTTCCGCATAGGAGGTAGCATCGAAGGCGAGGTTGAACTCCTCTATCGCAGCCTAGGTCTCTCCGGTCCTGAGGACTTCGCGATNCTTTGTAAGTTCACCTAATGAGCGACTTCAGAAGATTATTGGATCGTGGATGCGGGGGCAACTTCTCGGTTCCGGTTCCTTTGGGACAGTTTACGAAGGAATCAGCGAGTAAGTGTAGAACTGGTTCTTCTTTTTTCTACCATTTGTGTTTTTTTTAATATAACTTAAAATAGTATTATTTTCATATTTAACATTTAAATTTACTATTTATACACATAATGCACAACATTCAATTTTAAAGAACATAAAAAAAGGAAAATTCACATACCGCCCAATTCTTATATATTTACATATCAGCACCCATAGTTTGATACATACACTTAATAACACCTTGTTGTTATGAATCTATGAACAGAAAGATGTATTTCACATTTAAAAAGGTTATGATTGTGGTATTTGTGATGTGATGTTTAAAGAGTTGAGTGGTGTGCATGTAAGTATGATTGTTTAGGTATTACATTTGTAAGCACAAAAATAGTGCGGTACGTATGTAAATGTCCCTAAAAGAAAAAAAAAACACCGTCTTCATATTCGTTATTAGGGGTTGTTTGGTTGCAAGTAGGATTTAGTGAATTTGTAAATCCACCCATTCTTTGGTTTTGATAGATTTGAATTTAAGCAAAATTGAAGGCAAAATTGGATTTACTAAGTTCGAAAACTTGTAAATCCGTGAACCTCTTTCATTTAGCCGTTTGGCTAGATTTAGTAAATCTGGTGATAAATCTCACTAAAACCTCTACTAAACAAACCCTTAGAATATCACCTATGCTAAGGGAGAGGTTGCAGGAAACAAAAACGACTATGATGGGTTTGGGTGAGTGATGGAGGGGTTGCGGAGGTTTTAAGTGGAGAAATCAAAGATTCATGGATCCGTCATAAATCTTGGTAAGATCCTGCTGCAACTTCCTTTTCTTTTTCATTAGTGATGCTTTGCCATACGGGGATGAGGGGGCGGCAGTTGAAGGCCCTTCCCAACAAGATCCTATCGCAACCTCGTCGTTTCCGACGATAATTGTTGCTGCTTCCTCTTCATCTTCAAAGTATTTGTTAACTCCGTTTATAGAGTGCTATATCATTTAAATGGTGAATTTTAGGTGTTAAACTTGTAAATCATAATATTTTGAACAGTGTAAGTAAGCAAAGCCTACTCGTTAGCTAGCTAGGGCTCAGCTCGATAAGTGGCTCGTGAGCTGAGCTCGATAAGCTAACAAGCCAAGCTCAAGTCAGCCCCAACTCTGTTTGTTAGCTCGTGAACCGGCTCGTTAAAAAATATTAAATTTAAAATATATTCAAAATATATTAAATCTTAAGTCATTATCTTTAAATTATTAAAGATGTTTTAAAAAATGTTNCTTGTTAGCTTATGAACCGACTCGTTAAAAAATATTAATCTAAAATATATTCAAAATATATTAAATCTTAAGTCATTATCTTTAAATTATTAAAGATGTTTTAAAAAATGTTTTATATTTTAAATCAATTGATTTCTTATTATTGATCTCTTAATTTCTCATTGTATTTATCATTTTGTTATAACACTAACTTAAATTAATAATTTTTTCTCTCTTTTATAATAAATAAGTCGTCTTGTGTGCCGGCTTGAACTCGTAGATTTAACCTTGATTTTAAACTCTTAACTCAATTAATTAATCAAGCTCAAGNTTTATTATGGATCTCTTAATTTCTCATTATATTTATCATTTTATTATAACACTAACTTAAATTAATAATTTTTTCTCTCTTTTATAATAAATAAGTCATCTCGTGTGCCGGCTTGAACTCGTAGATTTAACCTTGATTTTAAACTCTTAACTCAATTAATTAATCAAGCTCAAGCTCAAGTAGTGCTTGACTCGAGCTCGACTCAACTTGTTCACAGGCCTAGTTTTGAATGATTTGCATAGAAATCCCCCCCTTTTATTTTGTTTTATTTTATTTGGGTGACAATCTTACACTTAGGCAAGCATAACCTCAAATCCTAAACCTCGATCAATGGTGCAAATAACATAAGTAGAGTTCAGTGTGGGTAGCGAGAGTACATAAATGGGGATCATNGTTGACTCGAGCTCGACGCAACTTGTTCACAGGCCTAGTTTGGAATGATTTGCATATAAATCCCCCCTTTTTATTTTGTTTTATTTTATTTGGGTGACAATCTTACACTTAGGCAAGCATAACTTCAAATCCTAGACCTCGATCAATGGTGCAAATAACATAAGTAGAGTTCAGTGTGGGTAGCGAGAGTACATAAATGGGGATCATGATTTTTTGAAAGAGTATAAATCAAGAAAATACTTATTTGAGAAGGATTGTAGATGTAACACTCATTGAAATTATGTCGTGGAAAATAGATTGAGGTAACTTGGCCATAATGAATATAGGATAGAATTTGCAGCAATAAGTCATGCAAGTATAGTTTATTTGTAAGAATTATGAAAGAAGATGGGCATATCAAAGATAATATGGATAGGACTTGTNCGATTGTAGATTTAACACTCATTGAAATTATATCGTGGAAAAAAGATTGAGGTAACTTGGGCATAATGAATATAGGATAGAAGTTGCAGCAATAAGTCGTGCAAGTATAGTTTATTTGTAAGAATTATGAAAGAAGATGGGCATATCAAAGATAATATGGATAGGACTTGTTAATAATTTGCAAGATAAATTTGAACACCTCAAAGAACACTAAGATAAAGTTAACAGTGCCCTGAAATGTGTGAAGCTTTTTTTTATTCGTTCAATTTCCCAAAGTAAAATTTGAAAGAAATTCTTGTTTGGTAAGGTTGTAGCTTCTTATGATAGTAAAATGGAATTGCCTGATTTTTCTTTCATTTTCCCAATTTCAATGGAGGGCTTGGATTGTAGAATGGTTTAACCACTGACATGGTTATCAGCATATTGTCATCACTTGCAAGTTATTAATGTTGTTTTAAACATTTTTATTTATTTTTTATTAAGGTTGTACAAAGCTCATTTTAACTCTGATGGGAATTTTTTTATTATTGTGAAAGTTACTACTGGCCGAATGGAAGTTTGGGTACTGAATCTTCTTCATCATTATTAGCTCCATACCTTTTTGGTCTTTGAATTTTTCTTCGCAGCTTCATGTTAAGAGATATAATGCCTTCACACCTGATATTTTATACATTTTATGATTTTCGCTTAGTTGAAGTTGGTTGCCTATCTAATTTCTGCTCTCAGCTCTTCCCAAAAAATAAAATGCTAAATATAAATACTTTTTTTTTTTGAAATTTTTATGAAAATATTACTGTACTTTTCTTAAAATCATTCTAATTTTGCCCATATTTGCAGTGATGGTAGATTTTTCGCTGTTAAAGAGGTATCTTTGCTCGAAAAAGGAAGTTGTGCTCAACAATGTATTCTACAACTCGAACAGGTGAGAAAAATGCGTGCTTCAAATTATTTTACTATGTTTGCCTTCTCACAATCTCTTCCAGTTTGGGGAGCTTGTCAGCCTCTTGCATCAACAGAAAGCTTTTTTTTTTCTCACTCTAGGTACACTTTATGATAACAATCTTCTGTTATTTCCAACTTGTGTTCTACAGGAGATTGCACTTTTGAGTCAATTTGAGCATGAAAATATTGTTCAGTATTATGGAACGGACAAGGTATTCTTATGTTACTATTTCATTAATTATCCTTAATATTTTTCAGAAATCACTTTTGTCTCTCTGTCGGTTATATTTTTAAGCATACTGAGCAATTTGTCTTGGCTTCCACTTTATATTCTATGATTTACCAGCTAGCTGCTGTTTAGTGTTTGTTCAAGAAATTATCGTATGAGTGTTTTGATCATTTTTAAACAGCCTTGAATTTTCTTATCTTATCTAGGTGGAGCATGATATTTTCTGTTCTCCATTCCGTTGTTTAACAATCATTCAAAGCTCTTAATAAATTAATTACAAGCTTAACAACAGCACAAGAACGCACTGTACCTTTCTAGAGAGAGCTTAAATCATCTGGTTGGGCTTTTTGAAGTTCAGAGGCACATATCACAAGCAGCGATAACGTTTAGTTTTTTTTTTTTTCCTTTATTTTTTGTTAGAAGTCATCGGGAATATGAAGGCTGAGTGCAGATTATATGCATCCATGATTTAAGTACATGGTCATCATAGAATAATGTGGATCTTCTGGAAAATCTGCTTATATTTCTCAGCACTAATTTTGTTCTTTTTCCCTTTAGTAATCTTTTTGAAGAGCTTTATCTTTAAAAAGAAAAAAAGAAGAAGGCTCTTTTGGCCTCACAAATAATAACTTTGGCAGCTGTAATATAATTTGTGCGCAATTTACACTTTCGCTGCCAAACACAAGCTTGTTTCTGTTTGCTTTCTTATGAATCCATACTATAATTTATGATTGTGTCCGGACTATTGTGTTATACAGGAAGATTCAAAACTATTTATCTTCCTTGAACTTGTGACGCAAGGTTCTCTGGCCTCTCTCTATCAAAAATATAAGCTGCGTGATACACAAGTCTCGGCATATACTAGGCAGATCTTAAATGGATTACAATATCTTCATGAACGGAATGTGGTGCACCGGTCAGTTAATGCCTGATTTATTTATAATTTAAGATTAATCTTTTAGTTAGTTTTGTAATTTCATGATACTTTTTTGAGGTGCTAGAGATCTACGCCTCAAAATATCTAATTTTTAAGTAGTTGGAATGGCTCCAATGATGGTGATGTTATTTTTATTTGACACAGGAAATTTATTATTCCTTCTTATTTATAGCCAAAGCCATTTCCTCTTTTACTTTCAGAGATATCAAATGCGCCAATATATTGGTTCATGCAAACGGGTCTGTAAAACTTGCAGATTTTGGATTAGCGAAGGAGGTATACTTTCTGTTTGTACTTATTTAAGAAGCTTGATTATCCTTAATTACATTTATAACTGACATTATTGTTCATTATGTCAGATATCCAAACTCAATGATCTGAAATCTTGTAAAGGAAGTGTATACTGGATGGCTCCTGAGGTTAGTAATTATCTTCATAATAATCATGAAATAATAGAGTTGACTGTGTTTGATCACCTTTTATTTTATTAGTTTTATTAGAATATTTTAATGGCCAGTAATAGTCATCATTTAATTATGTTTATTCCGAGTTATTTTTCTGAGTTATTTCCTTTGATTTCCTTCCTTTTACTATTATATTCAGTTTTATTTCTTTCCCTTTCTATTATATCTTGAGTTTAATTTTTCCCTTTTTAGTTGATTATGTAATGGGTATATATAGCCCTCTTTGTATCAATAAGATGTATTCTGGTTCTATTCCAACATGGTATTAGAGCCATGGTCCTAACATAGGCTGTTGAGAATCTACTTGCTCCGCAGGTCTATCCAGTTCTCTTTTCTCCCTATCCATATCCTCTTTCTCCCGCCAAAAACCGCTGCTCTACCGTTTGCTTCCTCTAGCATTTCTAGCAATTGACCCCAACAGCATCTCGTCTTCTTTTGACGATTCCAATAGTTGATCCTCATTATGTCGTTGATCCTACCAGCTTCTGCGTCTTCTTTTGGCGATTCCTTTGACAATATAAGCATAGGATTCTTCTGTTTGCTTCCTCTGGCAATATAAGCACCTACTTTCTTCCTAGTCATCAGATAATCCTCCAGAACCGTCGATCTGGCCTCCCTGCGCCAGGTGACTTCCTCCAAACTACCGGAACTCGTTCCTAAGAGCTGGGTCTTCTTCCAGATTCGCCTGATTTACTCTGTTCTGCCCGCCAGTGCTTATATTTCAGTATGCTGAGGGTTTAATCAAACTAACATTTCTCTCTGAGGACAGGACATCCATATATATACCAGAATCTTTCAATGTCCCATCAACCCAATATTTTGTTTGGCTCAATTAGGATCATGACAAACTCCTCCAACAATGAACCGTGATCAGAACGGGTCCTTGAGTCAACCGGCGAATCAATTCCAAACTCTGTTTCTATGCAAATTGGAGGACAGGAAAACAACATGAACTTCTTTATCACTACTGATAAACTAAATGACTGGAACTCTCTCCAATGGTCCCAACCAGTGTCGTTGTTCATCAAATGATGTGAGAAATGCGTTCATTTCATTGGTATGGTACGTGAAACTCCAAAGACTGGCCCAACATATGGAGCTTGGGAAGTGGAGAAAGTCATGGTCATATCATGGTTAATCTTCTCCATGGAGACTTCGATTGGTCGATCATATATGTTCCTTCCACTAGCATCGTCTGGACGACAGTTCGTGATATCTACTCGGATGTAGGGAATTCCAGCTAACTCTGAGGCGTCCAAGAAAAGTCGTGAAGCAAAACAAGGATCTAGGACCGTGTCACAATACTACAATGATTTAGTTGCATTATGAATGGAATGCAACCTATATTATGGCTACACTTAAGAATTTCCAGCTAACCTATCTCTCTTCCAAAAAATTGTAGAAAATGACTGTATGTTTCAATTTTTGGCAGGCCTCAACAAAAATCTTGATGAAGTATGGGGATATATCTTTGGTCATGATTCTCTTTCTTCTACTCGAGCTGCTTTCACTGAGATTCCTTGCGTGGAGAGTCGGAGACTTGTCATGCTTGGTGCTTCTACTTCGTTGGTCGAAGCCTCCACCTTGGTATCTAATATTTCTCAACCTCAGGCTGGTCATCCCTCGTGTGATTATTGCCAAAAGCCCAACCACACTCGTGAGAAAGTGTTGAAAGTTCCACCTTCAACCTATATTCAAACTTTCAACCAAATCGTCTGTTGCCAAGGGTGTCACCGCGATATTTGAATCTAACACGATACAACCGAGGACTACCAAAAACAATCAAGAATCGTTCAATTCTCTTAAGAGTAAAATGGAGCAACTAATGAAGATGCTTGGATCCAACATGCTCCCTTTCGACCCATCAACCTCCACGTTTGTCAAGGTGCCAATTTGATGACACTCACTTCTTTTGCCCCATCTTGTCTATGGATCATTGATTCAGATGCAACGGATCACATGACTGGAAGCTCTCAAGCTTTCTCAACATACTATCTTTGTTCATGGAAAGATATTGTTAAAATTGCTGACAGGTCTCAAATTTTATTATTGGTAAAGAGTGTTATTTTAACAATGGACCTAACTCTAGAATCCGTGTTACATTTACCTCTGCTAAAATGTAACATTTTATCTGTCCTGCATATGATATTGATTGCGTTGCTCATTTTTTCTCTGATGTCTGTGTCTTTCAGGATCGTTGTTGGGGGGGGGGATGATTGTAACTACTAAGCGGGTTGACAGGCTCTACTTCTTGTAAGAAAAAAACACGAAGAATGACGACACTCCGCCCAGTAGTTGTTGTTTATCTTAGTCCACTGATTGTCCTATTATGTTGTTACACTGTCATTTGGGTCATCCTAGTTTCCAATATCTAATATAATTGTATCCGTTGATGTTTACTAGTAAAAATCCTTCTAATTTTAAATGTGAAACTTGTTAGTTAGTTAAACATCATCGTGTCCCTTATCTACCCCACAATTACACACCTGCTCATTTCTCTCTTATTCACAGTGACTTATGGGGGCACTCTCGCACCCCTAGCAACACCAATAAATGAAAATTTCTTACTTTGATTGATGACTATACTCGGATGACATGAGTCTATATTTTAAAAGATAAATCTGAAGTTGCTTCTATTCAAGTCATTCAGATTGACAATGGTCGTGGATTTTTCAACTCTATATTAGGAGAATTTTTTTATAAGTGCACCCTTCATCATTGCTCTTGTCCTGACATTCGTCAACAAAGTAAGGTCGTAGAGAGAGAAAACCGACATTCATTCGACGTCACTCGCTCCATTATGTTTCATTTTAATGTCCCAAAATGTTTCTGGAATGATGTCATTCTTACCGCCACTTATCTCATAAATCGAGTCTCTTAAAAAATTCACAACTTTCATACCCCTTTGTCCGCTTGAGATCGTTCTTTTCTAACAATTGGGTCTTCTCCAATTTAGACCTCAAAATTTTTTGATGCATAATCTTTGTTCGGAACACAACCCCAACTCCAAGTAAACTTGATCCCAGATCCATAAAATGTGTTTTTCTAGAATACTCTGTCACTCAAAAAGAGTATCAGTGTCTTGACCCTGCCACGAATAAGATTCATGTGAGCGATAATGTCTCCTTTTTTTAAAGTGCTTCATACTTTTCTAATTTTGCATCACATGAAGGGGAACTAGAATTCTTGGACGTCGTTTCTTACCTTAATACCGTGGATATTCCCCCCACGTCACCTACTATCAAGGAACCTTTGGCTCTTTTTGTTTCACCCATCTCTCCTATCACCAAAGAGCCATTTATCCCTCTGATTCCACCTGCACCCCCTCCTATTCTCCGTGTCTACACTCTACGCACTCGTTCTGATGCACCAACTCAGGAGCTTACTAACCCCTTGTCAGACCCTGAATCCCTCCATATGACATTCCTAGCACTGCTTCGACTCAAAATGAGGAAGTTAGTTTCTCTAGTAAGGCACACAATCAGACATGTTCTCTCCTCCTGTGGCAAACTATATCTACTTTCGTAGATTATCGCCAAACTATAAAGCATTTGCTATAGCCCTAACAAATTATCAACTTGCATCTACTATTGAGGCTGCTTTAACATACCCAACCTGGAAAGTTGCTATCATGGAGGAGATGAATCCTCTTAAGCGAAACCATACTTGGACATTGTTGATCTTCCTCTGGGCTAGGGCCGTAAATGAGCCGTACACCAGCGAGCCCAGGCTCCGCTCGTGTTCGGCTCTTTTACATTTCTAGCTCAAAAAGTGTGTTCGTGTTTAGCCCGTTTGCTTAACGAGCCAAACACGAGTTGTTCACAAACAAAGAGTCGTTTTGACAACCCTAATCACGCAGTCATAGGATGTTAAGTTGTTAAGGGTTGGGGCAAGAATTATAAATTATTATTTATATTAAAACATCATTTGAATCTAATTTAATATTTTTTATTTTATTTTCTTAATTAATACTTTTAATTGATTAAAAATTTTTGTACCTTTATAGTCAATTAAAATTTTTTAAAATACTGCTCATCAATATATATATATATAGAGAGAGAGAGAGAGAGAGAGATAATTGATGAGTAGTATTTCGAGCCAAAATGAGCCGAACACAACGAACAAATATTTGTTCGTGTTCGACTCGTTAAGTTAGCGAACGAGCCGAACACGAGTTTCTTAACAAGCTGAACACGAGTTTCTTAACAAGCTGAACACGAGCTGCTCGCGAACAACGAGCATTTTTGACTGCCCTACTCGGGGCAAGAAAACAGTGGGATGCAGGTGGATTTTTAGAATCAATTTTAAATCTGATGGATCCTTTGAACGTAACAAAGCACGATTGGTGGTCAAATGACACTCACAGACCAACGGAGTTGAGTACGAAGAGACATTTGCTTTAGTGGCTAAATTAAACACCATTCAAGTTCTCTTAACTCAGGCAGTGAATCTGGATTGAACCTTATTCCAGCTTGACGTCAAAAATGCGTTCATGAACATTTTGACTGCCCTACTCGGGGCAGGAAAACAGTGGGATGCAGGTGGATTTTTAACATCAATTTTAAATTTGATGGATCCTTTGAACGTAACAAAACACGATTGGTGGTCAAATGACACTCACAGACCAGCGGAGTTGAGTACGAAGAGACATTGCTTCAGTGGCTAAATTAAACACCATTCAGGTTCTCTTATCTCAGGCAGTGAATCTGGATTGAACCTTATTCCAGCTTGACGTCAAAAATGCGTTCATGAATAGTGATCTTATAGAAATGGTTTACATGGCTCTTCCTCCAGGCTTTGACTCCTCTATCTCCTAGGGGCAACTATGTGGACTGCGAAAGTCCCTCTATGAACTGAAGTAATCACCACGTGCATGGTTTGGGAAGTTCAGGTGGTGGTAGGTCATTGATTTACTCGGACTCAATCAAACCACACACTCTTCTTCCGAAATTCTTCCAGCAACTAGGTAGCTATCCTTATTGTTTATGTCGATGATATTATTGTCACAGGGAATGATCTACTAGCATTGGAATCTTTGAAAAACATTTTTGCTGTCATCTTTGAGATGAAGGACTTGGGATCTCTCTGGTACTTCTTAGACATGGAAGTTGCTCAATCATCTCAGTACATTTGCTTGTCTCAGCGGAAATATGTCATTGACCTTTGGATAGAGAACAATCTTCTTCTATGCAAACCAGTAGCTATTCTGATGGATCCAAATGAGGAACTTCTAGATGTTCCCAAGGTAGTTCCTGTAAATAAGACTCTCTACTAGCACCTTGTGGAGAAACTCATATACCTTGCTCATACAAGGCCCGACCTATGCCACACAATTGTGATAGTAAGTTAATTCATGCATGAATCTTATGAGCATCATCTTCAAGTTGTCCACCTGATTCTTCACTATTTAAAAGGTACAGTGAGCTTAGGTTTGTATTTTTTCACATTTCTCGCAATATTGTTTTTTTCACAAATATTGATTGAGTCAGATCCGTCCATGATTGGTGATCTATCTCGGGATACTGCTCGTTTGTGTGGGGAAACCTCGTCTCGTGGAAAGGAAAAAAATGGTTTGTGGCTGCTTGGAGCAGTGTTGAGGCAAAATTTGGATCCTTTGTGAGGCTCTCTGGTTCCATATCATGCTTCGAGAACTGTGTATGCCAGTCTTCGTTCCCCTACAATTGTTTTGTGATAACAAGACAACAAGACAACCATTAGCATTGCGCTCAATTCAGTAAAGCATGATCACACCAAACACGTTGAGATTGACTGACACTTCATTAAGAAAAAACTTGAGTCTGGAAAAATTTGTGTTCCATTTGTCATTGAATAGCCAACTGACAGATATCTTCACAAAGAATCTTTTTCGGTCACTATTCGATGATTTCAAATCTAAGTTGAACATGACAGACATCTATGCTTTAACTTAAGGGGGTGTAATAAAATATTTTAATGGCTAGTAATAGTTATTAATTAATTCTGATTATTCTGAATTATTTTCTTTGATTTCCTTCATTTTTCTATTATATTCAGTTTTATTTATTTTCCTATCTATTATATCCTGAGTTTAATTTTTTTCTTATTAGTTGATTCTGTAATTGGTATATATACCCCTCTTTGTATCAATAAGATATATTATGGTTCTATTCCAACAAGTTTGATGGGACCGTCTTTGGTAATTTTTCATTGGTAATAATTTTCCCAGGTTGTCCATCCTAAGAAGGCATATGGGCACGCGGCTGATATATGGAGCTTGGGTTGCACTGTTCTAGAGATGTTAACACGACAGATTCCTTATCCCAATGTGGAGTGGGTGAGTGAAGTTTTGGTTCGCTTTTGTGTGCAGTTTTATTTTCAGATTGAAGTTTTATTTACCATGCAATGCTAATCTCTCTTTTCTTTTTTTCAATAGAAAAGCTTTTAGAGCTTATTATAGAGCTATAAAATTGTGTTTTGAATTTTACCAGCCCTGCATAGTTTTGTGTCTAAATTTTAATCGTAAAATCTGCTGGAACCCTGATGATCACATAGTGATTCACAGAGTTCATGCTTTGCAGTTAAACAAATAGAATCTCCATATCTCCTGACTTTATGTTTAGATGGGTAACATGATTTATAGGATTTTATTTCCAAGGAAATAGACCGCATAAATTATATATTTTAGTGAAAGAACCTTCTAAAAATTTATAATATATGATAAACAAAGAAATCCTAAAAAAATTAATGGAGGATTTGCTCCTGAATACATTCTTC